>CAUYON010056108.1:0-13736 GCA_963573935.1 Arctocebus calabarensis
GCCTGTAGTCCCAGCTACTTGGGAGGCGGAGGCAGGAGACTCGCTTGAGCCCAGGAGTTGGAGGTTGCTGTGAGCTGTGATGCCACAGCACTCTATCCAGGGTGACAGCTTGAGGCTCTGTCTCAAAAAAAAAAAAAAAAAGGAATACATTTAGACTAGAAAAGTCTAAGATGAAATGAATGGGCACTAATAGGAAAGACAAGGGCATATTTATCTTTGTCTGGGAGCTGATTGTCTGGGGAGAGGTGCCTGCTCTGTGGCAGACAGATATGGGGTCAGGGTGGCATGGAGAGGCAGACCTGAAAATGGAGTCTTTGGACAGTGCCACTGAAGCAGGCACTGGGGTCACAGCCCACCCGTGCAACTTCCCGTGGGCTGGGAGAGGTGAAGCACTGACAACGTCTATTCACTTTCTTCTAGGGAGAAGACCTGGGTTCAGGTCTCAGCTTTGCCACTCACCATCTGTGACTTCAATATTGTAATTTCTCAGGGCACTTTCTTCTCTGGAAAATAAGGGACCCTTCCCCATCAGGGGTTATGACTTAATGGGCCCCTGGCCTAGGAGGACCTGCCGTACCCCTACTCTGGACCAGCACCCTGCCTTGTACCTTTTCTCTCTTATTTTAATGATTCCCCCCATGAGATCTATGAAGTCAAATGTCAGGATCTTAATTTGACCTTCAATTTTCAGGAAATAATTTCTGACTAAATTCCCTTTTCATGAAAAAAGAGGAAAAGATAAAAGCTGTAACAGGACAGAACATAGATGAAATCTCCCCCTCAGGGTTCGCAGGACACCCAGCAGCCCCCTGACAGGGATTTGAGCAGACAGTTCAGCTCTGAGAACACCTGACAAGAGGTGGAGCTGTGGGCCCCTGTGTCATTGCCCACAACTGTGGCCTTCATGGGTAAGTGACAAAGATCAGGAAGGGGCAAACAGCCCGGAGACTAGGACAGTAGGGTCACAAGCCTCATTGGACCTAGGCACCCAGGGGCACTGTGTGCCACCCTCACAAAGCTCTGCAGGCACAGACTCCAGGAGCAGATGTGAGAAAATGCACACTTCTGGGGTGGTGCCTGTGGCTCAAAGGAGTAAGGTGCTGGCCCCATATACCAGAGGTGGCGGGTTCAAACCCAGCCCCGGCCAAAAACTGCAAAAAAAGAAAAAGAAAAGAAAAGAAAACCCATGCTTCTGAGTTCTTGGAATTTGAGGAGTTGACCAAAGCTTAGTATTGGAAGGGGCTTTTGAGATAGTTTAATTTTACAGATGAGAAAAATTGACCTGGGGAGGCCTGGAGACTTTCCGAAGATTGTGCCAGCGTAGGGATCGCGCTCGTTCCCTGGCCAGAGGACATCAGGGACCCTTTTCAGCATTTCCCACTAGGTCTGGTTCTAGGGGCCTCTCTGAACCTCGGTGGTTTCTTCTCCAAGATTGTTAGCAGCCAAAGTGGTCATGAGAATAGAAATTCTTAGGAGGCACTTGGGAGGTGGGATGCCCAAGGGACAGTCCCTTGGCAGAGGGAGCTGCTGTGACAGGCAGCAGCTGACGGGGGCTGGAGGGAGCCAGGGGGGGCCGGTGAGCACGGCCATTCAGAACATGGGAAGTGCTCCTGTCCCCATGTCACACGACCTGCAGAATTCAGTCTCTGTTCCACAGAGGGGGACCCGAGGTTCACCCAGGGCCACTCAGCAAGGCCATGGGCAGTCTCCTCCTCTGAGATCGTGGTTTACCTGTCCCCGCCGGGGGTGGGGGGAGCTTGGCAGTTCGGTTCCCTGTGGGGGGAATGCAGCAGCCCTGCCCTTGGCCCCAGACTGCTTGTCTGTGAGAGGAACTGCTGGACTCACGGGTTGCTCAAGAATGATGTTCTGGCCCATCATGAGGAAAGGGCTGTGGGTGCGTGATTTCCGAAATGACAACCATCTCATGTTCTGCTATGAAAGGTGCCAACCAGATCTCCGGTGCTGCCACTGGTCTCGTTCGGAAGAACATTCTCTGGCTTGAAAACAACCCCACATCTGGAATACCTGGAGGAGATGATCCCTATCTGTCCAGAGGGGCCAACACGCCACAGATCATAGGTCTGCACTCAGTAAACACACCCAGTTCCAACCGGTGTGGTGCAGAAGCCACACTGATGGGAAACTACCCTGGGGCCTCAGGGGACCCTCCCAGGAGAAAGAACTGCATTCAGGGTCCCTCGGCACTATCAGCTGGCTGAGCAGACGTCATAGCTCTCCACCGTCTGTGCACCTTGATATGATGGAAGATTTTTAGAGAGAGACTGTAAACAAACAGACTCTGACTTAACTCCACTTCCTCAGGCAAGGCGGATGCTGAATGACCAGCCCAGGCCCTCCAGGAAGTGGCCTGACCGGCGCCAAGGCCCTTCCCTGATCCTGGGCACCTGTCTCTGAGAGAATGGCCATCTCCAGCTCTTTCAAAGTGTAGAGACAGGCTTTTATAGACTTACAGGACTTATAGGCTTCATGATGGGGACATCAAGCCTCTCAGAGGTCATGTGAGTGACAGAGCCAATTTAAGGCCCAGAAGACAGAACTCAACACAGGTCATGACACTGCATGTGAGTCACTAAAACTTGTGATTTAAATCTCTACCTTGACCTGCCAGGGTAGGAAGAAGACAGCACCCAGTCAGAGGAGGAACTTTTCTTTGACAAAGGCCTTTCCTTCCTTCCTCAGGGTTTCCTTCTATGGCTGGGGCTAGAGTGCCGTGGTATCCGCCTAGCTCACAGCAACCTCGAACTCCTGCTGAGCTCGGCCTGTCTAGTACTGGGGCTACAGGTCTGTGTCACCATACCTGGCTAGGTTTGTTTATATTTTTTATAGAGAAGGGGTCTTACTCATGCTTAGGCTGCTCTTGAACTCCTGCGCTCAAGGAATCCTCCTGCCTCAGCCTCCCAAAGTGCTGGGATTGCAGGCATGAACCACGGTGCCCAGCTCACAAAGGACACTTCCGAATTGAAGCTATAGGCAGCGGATTTTGTTCAGAGCCAAAGATAAATTGTTGGCCTAGCCTAGTGGTTCTCAACTGGTGGTAATTTTGGCCTCCCACGGGACATTTGGCAAAGTCTGGAGATATTTTTGGTTGTCACAATGGTGGGAGTGGGTAGAGGCCAGGGAAGCTGCCACATGTCTTCCAATGTGCAGGACAGCCCCATGGCAATCAGTGATCTGGCCCAAAGTGTCAGTGGTACTGAGGCCAAGAAACTGGCCGCAGACCTGACCCTGGAAAAGGCCTCCCCTCCAGACCCGTTTCTCTTTCTGTGAGTGTTAGTGGCCCTGGGACAGGTTCCCGCAGCACATTTAGTTTCCAAAGGAAGGCCACAAGCCACCTGCTCCTAAAGGTTTCCGGAACATCTCCATTGGCAGTGAAGCCACATCAGTTATAGGAAGGATAACTCTTTTATCTCTCCAGGAGGGTTGGATGTTGGAAGACAGTCTTGGGAACACCACGTGATACCAATTATACAAATGGGCCTTCTCCTCTGAGAATCCGCTCTCCTCTGAACTTCAAACATCTTGACCAATACTAATTTAGCAGCAGAGCATCTTAGGGAGATTATATCTGCTTCCAGCCAATTAGTTAAACTCTGGGCAAGTTTACCAAACATTCTTCTTTGATCAAAGAATATTTTTTTTTTTGAAAAGGGTATGATGTTCTACCCATGTGTCTTCATTTGCCATTAATTTATGGACCAACGATGAGAAGCTTGAACTATTTTTGGAGATAGCATTGATGTTTCTGAGTTAGGATTAAAAGATTGCTTTTGTGGCATTTTCAAGATGGCTATGCTGGTTTCACTATCGTTTCTTTGAATTGGTACCAAGATAAGAGAGAGGTGGGCCCTGAGAACCAGCAAGCACTCAGAGACAGAATCCCAAGTCCCAGGCTCCACAAATTGGGAGGAATGCCAGGCCTGGTGGGGCCAGGACAGAATGGTGCCCATTGTAGACTCAACTGTGAGACACTCCCCATACCCCGAGTGGCCTCACCAGTGCTAGGCACTGGGGATGCCACCAGTGAGGGAAAGGCCATCTTGACCCTACAGGAGTTGACAGTCTAGTAAGCAGGGTGCATAAATCAGCACACAGTTGTGACGCAGTGTGTCCAGTGTCCCGCGTGGTCATGTGGGCCTGGCCCACCATTGAACCTGCCCGGCTCTTCCTTCTTCTGAATGTTTGCGCAGACTGCAGCTTCTGTGCTGTGAAGGTCAGCTTACCCAGGAAGCCTTCCCTGTCCCAGGGCTGAATTGGGTGTCCTGTGTCCACCAAGCTGCCAGACTTGGGGACCCGCCCTTTATTTGTTTTTCTTTCTCTATTCTTTTCTCCCCAGATGTGAACCTTGGACTTTTTGTCTGTGTATCCCCTTCACACAGATGATACTTGGGAAGACTGAGTGAATGAATGAATGCGATCTGGGCGGGGAAGAACAGAAAGTGGCAGTGACGATGGAGGAGCTCCGTTCTGCTCAGGCTTGGTGATGACCCTGTCTGTTGGTGCAGTTCTGAACACCTCTCCCCGGAACAACGCTCACAGACATCCAATCAAATAAGTCCACAGCCTCTGCCCAGCATGAAGACACACTTTGTGGGGACAAGTCTGCACAGCAGCATGTGGGTGTGTACCCCACATCAACCCCACCAAAAACCATAATGCATATGCTTGCATCTTCCTGCTCACTGCAGATGTAGGTTGTCAACCCTCCTTTGTCGTGGTTGCTGTTGACCTCCACTTGACCTTAAAAAATAAAGATGGATGGCAATGTGGGAATGCAGAGAGGGGCTGTTTATCAAACCCAATTGCAGAAGCTCCTACCACAGGAGGAAGAAAACTAGTTGCTATGTGCCCGTAGAATATTCTTCTGGAAGTTTCAATTAAAAAATGAAAACAACCAAAATATTTTATGAAGAGAAAAATGGAGGTCCTCTTGTCCAGGTAGCAGAAAGAGATTTTTCTGTTTAATAGTCACATAAATGTCTCCAGATAGAGTTTCATTCACCTCTTGGTTATAGTTGATATTTGAATTTTTGAATAAGAATAATCAGGCCAGTATGGTGGCTTACACTTGTAATCCCAGCATTCAGGGAAGCTGAGGAGGGAGGATTCCTTAAAAAGTACAAAAACTAGCTGGGCGTTTTGGAGGGCACATGTAGTCCTAGCTACTCAGAAGGCTGAGGCAGGAAGATCACTTGAGCCCGGGAGTTTGACATTGCTGTGAGCTTGGCTGAGGCCACAGCACAAGAGACAGGGGGACAGAATGAGACTGTCTCAAAAAAGAAAAACAAAAAAAAGGACAACCTTAATTTAGCAGTTCTGGGGCTTCTGAGCCCCCTCAGTTTGAGCTCAATTGACACACTCATTGGAAAACACCTTACCAGCTGGTTCTTTGTTTCAAGAGGACCAATGACCTCCAGAGTCACCCTGTATCAGCACAAAGTGACCCAATGACAGAGATAAACTCAAATCTTGGCAGCATTGTTGAAGTGGATCCTTCACCTTGTGTGGTCGGCGGAAGGGTGTTGACTCGGTCTTCAATAATCATCAGGTTTGTGAATCCTTGTGAAGTTCCAGACACAGGCCAAGAACCTGAGACGCCCCCTCAGCACAGGCTCAGGGGCAGGTGTCGTCACCCGCTAACAAATACAGAATGGATGGCACACAGCCGAGATGGGACCTGGGCCACATCCTTACGTGCCTCAGTGCTGGGAACCCAGTGGGCTCCACAGAAGAATCTGCATAAACATATTTGGCACCACAAGACATCTGTTCCCACACAGACTCTCTCTCTTTTTTTTTTTTTTGAGACAGAACCTCAAGCTGTCACTCTGGGTAGAATGCTATGGCATCACAGCTCACAGCAACCTCCAACTCCTGAGCTCAAGTGAGCCTCCTGCCTCCCAAGTAGCTGGGACTACAGGCGCCCGCCATAACACCCGGCCATTTTTTGGTTGCAGGCGTCACTGTTGTTTGGTGGGCCCGGGCTGGGTTTGAACTGGCTAGCTCAGGTGTACGTGGCTGGCACCTTAGCCTGTTGAGCCAGAGCCTACACAGACTCTCTTGGTCCTGGGACATGTCAGAGGTGCATGGTCCTTACTCTTCCAGATCTTGCAGGGCACCTTGACCACCAGGGCACATGAGTCAGGTTCTCAGTCATCAGCCCTAACAAGAAGAGGGCCAGGGCTCCAGGGGCTCAGAGCTCTCCTCACACATGTTCCTCCATCCTCAGCTGGGAAGAGCTGGTCACTCGGAGGCTCACGGGCCCTAGCGGGGGCGAGTCTCTCCAGGCACACTCCTGGCCCTTCCTGTCAGCCGGGCAAGCTCCTGCCGTCCCTTCCAGGCCCTGCCTACTGGCTCCAAAGCTCCCCCCATCCTCTCGCTGAGCACACTTATTCCCTCCTGAGTCCTCAGTGCTGCAGTGGCTTCCACCACTGCCCACTCGTCCAGGTGGCTGTGTGCCCTCTGCCCTTCCCACCAGCCTGGGACAGTGGAGTGGCAGGGCCTTCATCTTCCTCTTCTGGGAGCTCCAGCTCCTTGGCCCATCCCCAGAGCCGAGCTGAGTGCCAGGGAAGATTCCCACATGCCTGAACTTGAAGCCCAGCTCACCACCCTCACCTGCTGCCTCCCCACTGTCTGACCTTAGAGAACCTCTGGGCCATTTAGAGTCTCTACCTCCCCTTCTGCAGAAAGAGACCCAGGTCACCACCTCCCTCACAGAGCTGCGTGCCTTAAATGAGGGTGCCTGGCACACTGGAGGTGACCAGCGATGGGAACTGTTTTTGTTTTGTTTGTTTGTTTGTGAGACAGAGTCTCATTTTGTCCTCCTCGGTAGAGTGCTGTGTGGCATCATAGCTCATAGCAACCTCAAACTCTTGGCCTCAAGCAATTCTCTTGCTTCAGCCTCCCATGTAGCTGAGACTACAGGTGCCCGCCACAACACCTGGCTATTTTTAGATATAGGGGTCTCATTCTTGTGCAGGCTGTTCTGGAACTCCTGAGCTCAAGTGATCCTCCTCCCAGGGTGCTAAGATTGCAGGCGTGAGCCACCACACCTGGCCAGGGAATTGTTATCTTTATTCACACAATGGAAAAAGGAAGGGTTTGTTGTTTCGTCAGTGTTCTGTGTCTGTATCCAAGTTCTAGCCAAACCTCTCTGGCTTCACAGGACAGAAATTTATTCAAATAATAGAATGAAAAAGTAGTTACTTAACTGATGCAGGGGTGAAAAAATTGGTCATATTCTTTGAAGGTCCTTCCATGAAGAGGTGGAGCCTCTTCCTCCCTACCCTGGGCCTGGGCTGACCCCTCCCTTGCTTTGAGCATCACTGGCGGAGGCGACACTGCATCCCGTGCTTAGATCTTAGAGGCTTTGCAGTTTCTGCTTTGGGGCTGGGAGCCCATCTGCCACTGTGAAAATAAGTCTGAGCTGGCCCGGAAGGGGACCAGGAGACCACCTGGACAGAGACACGTGACAGACCCATGCCTAGAACAGCCAAGCTCAGCTCAGCCCAGCAGGACAGCCTCAACAAGCCCTGCTCCAAGCACAGTGCACAGTACACGTGTGTAAGTACATGGCTGTCCAAAGCCACTCACTTTGGGGGTGTTTGCTGCTTCACAATAATAACGGGCACATGGGGCCAGCTCAGGAAACAAAGCTCATTTGCACAGCCAAAGCTGGGGGCTGGGAAGCTGCCTGGTCTTTGGGTCTTCTCGACTCACATAGAGCCTGAGTCAGGGGTCCCTGCTCACCTGCCAGGGAATGAGCTTCCAGAGATCGAGTGGTCCCTTTGGGCAGGAGCAGTGGTGGGAAGGGAGAGTCTCCAAGAAAGGGCTTGGTGGAGGGGGGGCAGGCAGGGAAATTGGCATTTCAGTGCCCTCATGAGGGAGGGCATGAGCGGAGGGAAGACCCCTTTACGCTCAACACCTCTGATACAGGCAGTGGGAGTTGTACCCCCCACACTAAGCCATTCTCCGGCAGACCCTGCCTGGGTCTCCTAAGTTCAACGCAGTTGTGGCACTATTACCTGGAGACAGCACCAGACGCTCAGGCTGAGGGCTCAGTCCCATGAGACTGCCCCACTTCAGATGCCAGTCACGAGCCCTGGGTTGTGATGTGCGCTTCTGACCTGCCTGCTATAAACTGGGGGCTCCCAAAGTACCTACCCAGTTTGATTAACTTGCTAGGGTGGCTCATGGAACTCAGGGAAACACTTGTACTTACTAGTTTTTTATAAGGATAGTGCAAAGGGCACAGATGAACAGTTGATGGCAGAGATGCAGAGGGCAGGGAAGGTGGGGGATGGTCCATGCCCCTGGGGACCGGCCACTCTGCTTATTCTGAAGTCCAGAAGTTCTCCTAACCCTATAGGTCCAGGGCTTTTATGAAGGCTTCAGCACCTAGGCAGAGTTGATTATTAACTCCATTTCCAGCCGCAGGACCCTCTCCAGAGAATGGGGGATGGGCTGAAGACTCCCAGCTCCTAATAATGACCTCATCCTTCTGGTGACCAGAAGGACCCGCCCAGGCGTCCCCTCCCAGGTCAGCTCATGAGAAAAAAGAAGCTCTTCTCACCCAGGAAATTCCAAGGGGTTAGGAGCTCTCTGTCAGGAGCCGGGGTCAAAGAGCGAATCTTAGAACCCTACATCCTCTTAGCACCCTACCTGCAAGGATGCTAGGAGCTCTGTCTGAGGAGCCAGCGCAGAGGTCAAATCTTAGGACGAAAGACTCTCCCACAATTCTTACCCAGGAAATTACAAGGGTTTTAGGAGCTCTATGCCAGAGACTGGAGAAAGAGATCAAAGTATACATTTCTTATTATTTCGTAGAGCACATGGGGAGATTTTCACTGCCATCTTATCGCTGAAGAAGCAGAAACAGGAATAATTTTACTGCCTAGCTCTGAGTCATGTTAAGCATAAGCAGATAAGCCCGCATCTCCCAGAGCCACTTGCTGAGGGTTAGGAAAAAAGACTCTGGGTTGCATCCTTATTACGACACGGTAAATCTCACTGGAGTTCCCCCGGGTCTGGGCCAAGTGGACACCAGACTCATCCCTCCCTTTGGTTTATTTTTCTTTTTAGGGTGGGAATTACTTTTCTTTTCCTTTTTTCTGCCATCCTTCTATGCACCTTCCCACCTCCCTGTACAGTGGCTTCCCCACATATCCACGCTAACAACTTGCTCATACTCTGGCACAAAATATTACACAAGGCTTTAATAATACCGCTCACCAAAAAAAAAAAAAAAAAAGGTTTTTGCATCCTTGTTTTCTCAATGAAGCTTTTTTTTTTTTTTTTTTTGAGACTGAGTTTCACTATGTTGCACTTGGTAGAGTGCTGTGGCATAACAGTTCACAGCAACCTCAAACCCTTGTGCTTAAGTGATTCCCTTGCCTCAGCCTCCCAGTAGCTGGCACGACAGGTGCCTGCCACGGCACCAAGCTATTTTTTTGTTATTGTTGTGTAGCTGGCCCAGGCTGGGTTCCAACCCACTAGTCCCAAAATACGGGACTTGCGTGTCATCCTTGCACAGGGGCAATGCTAATCTTCTGGGTATTGTTCCAATTTTAGTATATGTGCTGCCAAAGCAAGCACTTTCTCAACGAAGGTAACAGTCATGGCTCTAATTTATGCTCATTTACAGCCACGTAATAGTCTAAGGTGAGAATTACTAGACTTTAGTCAACTTTCTCCTATTGACAGGCATTCACTTTGTTTCCAGTTTTTCAGGGCTGCAATTCTTGGATATAAAGCTGTATACACTGATGCTTCTGTGTCTATGCATTGGATTCCTAGGGGAGGAATTATTCTGGGCTGCAGGGTATATATGTATTATTGTATAGATGCTACCACGTCGACTGTCAATTAAGCTGTAAGCAGCGATTGGGTATTCATTTCCCTGTATCTCTGAGAGCAAAAGATGTTATTGCTACTTTTAATTTTTCCTAGTTTAATAGGTGTAAAAAAATGCCTCAGTGCTATTTTAAACTATATTTCCTTTAGATTTAGAGTGTTTGAGAATTTTTATCAATTTTTGTTAGTCACTTGGATTTGCTCTTCTGTGAATTGCTTCTCTCTATCCTTCGTCTATTCTATTTATTGGGCAATTATCTCTTATCAATTTGTAAGAACTCTTTGTGTATAATAGATACTAAGCCAATGTTTGTTCTCTGAATTGTAAATGGATGTAATTGGTACCTTATTTAAGGTATCTTTTGCCATAAATAATTTTAAATAGTTTAATATCAACAAATGTATCTTTTTCTTAAAAAATAGCTTCTGAGTTTCCATTCTTAGGTAAAAGGTGTTCTCTTCTGTTAAATTATTTTTAACAAGTTTTTTTTTGAGACAGAGTCTCACTTTGTTGCCCCTGATAGAGTGCTATGGCATTATAGCTCACAGCAACTTCAGACTCTTGAGCTTAAGAGATTCTCTTGCCTCAACTTCCCACATAGCTGGGACTACAGGCCCCTGCCACAACACCTGGCAATTTTTAGAGGTGAGGTCTCACTCTTGCTCAGGCTGGTCTTGAACCTGTGAGTTTAGGCAATCCACCCACCTTGGCCTCCCAAAAGGCTAGGATTACAGGTATGAGCCACTGCACCTGGCTTCTATTTTTAACAACTTTTTTTTGACCAACATAGTCAACCTACCTTGTCTCTACAAAACGGTCTTCAGTTCCTGGTCTCAAGTGATCCATTCATCTCTGACTCTCAAAGTGCTGGGTTTATGTGTGTGAGCCACTGAACCCAGCCATTACCTATTGTTAAATTATTAAGTGCTTTCCCGAAAAAGAAAGAAAAATTCCTTGCTGTTAAGTTTTTTTTTTTTACTGTCTCACTGTTGATGTGTCTTTATCTAGAATTGATCATTTTATACTGTACGATTGAGGACCAACTAATCCATCTTTTCCCATTAGTAAAACATCTTTTTTATGTATTGGATACTTAAACACACTGGAATCTGTTTCTGCTCTCTCTGTTTGGTTCTAGATATAGTTTTCTACTCTTATGCCAGCAACTGTATTTATTTGAATAAAGTGTTTTTTTTTTCTTTCTTTTTTGGTATGTCCTGACCTGGAAATACAAATTCCCCCAACTATTCTTTTTTAAAAAGTTGTTATTCTTAGGAATTAATTTTTCCAAATAAGCTTTGTAATTATTTTATCCAATTCTCTGCCTCTTAAAAAAATACTATCAGGACTTAGAAAAAAAAATTCTTCTTTTTTTTGTTTTTTTGTTTTAGAGACAGAGTCTCACTTTATCGCCCTCAGTAGAGTGCTATGGCGTCACAGCTCACAGCAACCTCCAGCTCTTGGGCTTAGGTGATTCTCTTGCCTCAGCCTCCCGAGTAGCTGGGACTACAGGCGCCCGCCACAATGCCCTGTTATTTTTCTGTTTTGGAGTTCGGCTGAGGCCAGATTTGAACCTGCCACCTTCGGTAAATGGGGCCGGTGCCCTACTCGCTAAGCCACAGGCGCCTCCCAATTCTTTGTTTTTGAACCAGAAAAAAAACCCATATAGCTAAGGCAGTTCTTAGTAATAAGAACAAAGCTGGGGGCATCAGCCTACCAGACTTTAGGCTGTACTACAAGGCCATAGTGGTTAAAACAGCATGGTACTGGCACGAATATAGAGACATAGACATTTGGAATTGAATATAAAACTAGGAAATGAAACTAACATCTTACAGCCCCACCTAATCTTCGATAAACCAAACAAGAACATACCTTGGGGGAAAGACTTCCTATTCAATAAATGGTGCTGGGAGAACTGGATATCCATATGTAAAAGACTGAAACTGGACCCACACCTGTCTCTACTCACAAAAATTGATTCAAGTTGGATAAAAGACTTATATTTAAGGCATGAAATGATAAAAATCCTGAAAGAAAGTATAGGAAAAAACACTGGGAAGATAACAGCCTGGGGAAAGACTTCATGAAGAAGACTGCCATGGCAATTGCAACAACAAAAAAAATAATCAAATGGGACTTAATTAAACTCAAAAGCTTCTGTACAGCTAAGGAGACAACAACCAAAGCAAAGAGACAACCTACCCAATGGGAAAGGACATTTGCATATTTTGAATCAGACAAAAGCTTGATAACTAGGATCTACAGAGAACTCAAATTAATCCACATGAAAAAAGCCAACAATCCCATATATCAATGAACAAGAGAAGGCAGGCAAATGGCTAACAAACATGTGAAAAAAAATGCTCATCATCCCTAATTATTAGAGAAATGCAAATCAAAACCACCCCGAGATACCATCTAACCCCAGTGAGACTGGCTCACAAAATCTCAAAACTGCGAAGCTGGTGTGGATGTGGAGAGAAGGGAACACTTTTACACTGCTGGTGGGACTGCAAACTGATACAACCTTTTTGGAAGGAAGTATGGAGAACCTTCAAAGAACTCAAGCTAGACCTCCCATTTGATCCTGCAATCTCATTACTGGGCATCTACCTAGAAGGAAAAGAATACTTTTATCACAAGGACTTGTGCACTAGACTGTTTATCACAGCTCAATTTACAATTGCCAAAATGTGGAAACAGCTTAGATGCCCACTGACTCAGGATGTTTTAACAAGCTGTAGTATATGTATACCATGAAATACTATTCAGCCACTAAAAAGATGGAGACTTTACAGTCTTTATATTAACCTGGATGGAAGTGGAACACATTACTCTTAGTAAAGCATCACAAGGATGGAGAAGCATGAATCCTATATACTCAATTTTGATATGAGGACAATTAACGACCTAATACATAGTAGAGGATGGAGGAAGAGGAGAATAGAGAGAGAGAAGGAGGGGGATGGGGAAAGGAAGAGCAGAGAGAGGGAATGAGGGAGGGGGTGGGAGAAGGGACGAGCAGAGAGAGGGAAGGAGGGAGGGTTGTGGGGTCTCCATGTGTGACATACATTTTGGGAGTAAGACACAATTATAAGAGGGACTTCACCTAACAAATGCAATTAGTGTTACCTGGTATCTTGTACCCTCAATGCATCCCCAATTAAAATAAAAAAACCAACTAATGTACACAGCTATGATTTAATAAAAAAGAATTAAAAAATAATAATAATAAAAAATACTCAGGATTCTGTTTGGAATTGCATTAAATTTATACATTAATTTTACAAAGTATACTTTAAGTAAAATATATGTATTCTCATTCAAGAATAGGATATGGGGCTCGGCGCCTGTGGCTCAACAGGCTAAGGCATCAGCCACGTACACCTGAGCTGGAGGGTTCGAATCCAGCCCAAGCCCACCAAACAACAATGATGGCTGCAACCAAAAAATGGCCGGGTGTTATGACAGGCACCTGTAATCCCAGCTACTTGGGAGGCGGAGGCAAGAGACTCGCTCGAGCCCAGGAATTGGAGGTTGCTGTGAGCTGTGATGCCATAGCACTCTCTCCAGGATGAGAGCTTGAGGCTCTGTCTCAAAAAAAAAAAAAAAAGAAAAGAATAGGATATGGCTTTTCCTTTATTCAGGTCTAGATTTATACCATTTAGTTAGATTTTATTGCTTTTTTTTGAGACAAAGTCTCACTATGTCGCCCTCAATAGAATGCCATGGCATCACAGCTCATAGCAACCTCAAACACTTAGGCTTAAGTGATTCTCTTGCCTCAGCCTCCCAAGTAGCTGGGACTACAGGTGCCCGCCACAATGCCTAGCTATTATTTTGCTGTGGTTGTCATTGTTGC
>CAUYON010056109.1:0-26898 GCA_963573935.1 Arctocebus calabarensis
GCCTGTGGTCCCAGCTACCTGGGAGGCGGAGGCAGGAGACTCGCTTGAGCCCAGGAATTGGAGGTTGCTGTGAGCTGTGATGCCACAGCACTCTATCCAGGGTGACAGCTTGAGGCTCTGTCTCAAAAAAAAAAAAAAAAATAGAAGAAAAGAATTTGAAAAAGAGGCAAGGTGTGGTGGCTTATCCCTATAATTCTGGGAGCCCTCTGGGAGGCTAAGGTGGGTGGATTGCTTGGCTCAGGAGTTTGAGACCAGCTTGAGCAAAAGTGAGACCCCTGTTTCTACTAAAAATAGAAAAACTGAGGCAGGGGCCTTGCTTGAGCACAAGAGTTAGAGGTTGCTTTGAGCTATGATACCACGGTACTCTACCTAGGGTGATAGCTTGAGACTCTCAGAAAAAAAAAATAATAATAATAATAAAGGGTGGCACCTGTGGCTCAGTGGGTAGGGCACTGGCTTCATATACCAAGGGTGGCGGGTTCAAACCCAGCCCTGGCCAAACTGCAACAAAAAAATAGCTGGACGTTGTGGAAGGCTCCTATAGTCCCAGCTACTTGGGAGGTTGAGGCAAGAGAATCACCTAAGCCCAAGTTGGAGGTTGCCGTGAGCTGTGACGCTACGGCACTCTGCCGAGGGTTAATAAGTGAGACTGCGTCTCAAAAATAATAATAATAATTAAAAAAGAGAAAAACATATAGTTCAAAACCTTTCATTTGTATAGGAAATACTTTCCAAGCACCTATACTGTGCCAGGGATCAACCAGAATTCTAAGAACTCTGTGGTGAGCATAGTCTGAGATTTCATGGAATTTATGGTAGTTGAAGGAAGGTAAATTAAACAAATACAAAGAGTTATAATTTGAAACCGTGAATACTATGAAGGAAAGAAGTATGGTACTATGGGAAAGCATAGTAGAAACTTGCCCTGATCTAGGAGATCAGAGGGTTTACGTGAAGAAGTATTATATCCCAAGATATGAAGGATAAATTGGAATTAACTAGATGAGGAAGTGGGAAAAGAAAGCTTTATGTAGAAGGAAGAGCATGGTCAATAGTAGAGTATATGCAGATAGAACTTTCAGTCTATAATAGTAGCAGATACTGTGTTAAACACTTTACGCACACTATCTTCTTAATTCCTCGTAATTAAGGAAAGTGCTGAGAAAGTGCTATTGTTATTCCCATTTCATAGATGGGAAGACTGAGGGCACAGAGAGGTTAAATAACTTGCCCAAGGTTGCACATCTAGTACGCTGTAGAGCCCTAATTTGAATTAGGAGTCTTAACTCCAAACCTCATGCTTTTATTTTTATTTATTTTTATTTTTATGAGACAGAGTCTCACTTTGTCGCCTTCGGTAGAGTGCCATGGCATCACAGCTCACAGCAACCTCAAACTCTTGGGCTTAAGCGATTCTCTTGCCTCAGCCTCCCAAGTAGCTGGGACTACAGGCGCCTGCCACTATGCCCAGCTGTTTTTTGTTGTAGTTGTCATCCTTGTTTAGCTGGGCCAGGCTGGATTCAAACCCGCCAGCCTCAGTGTATATGGCTGGCGCCATAACCACTGTGCTATGGGCGCCGAGTCAGACCTCATGTTTTTAGCCATTATGCTCTACCACCTTCCTCTTATTTCTTACCATTGCAGTCTATTCTTCATACAGTTAGTTTTCTGAAACAGCCCTGATCATGTTCCTTCCCTTTACCTTTCCCTTTAGAAACCTTAATTATCTTCCTATCACCTACAGGATAAAATCTGAATTTCTTAGCACGAGGCAAGTGCTTCATAATTTAGTACCACTCATCCCTCCTATCATCTGCTGCACTTTTCTGAAACTGCATGCCATTGTTCATCTGCAATATGCTTTATCTTTGTACATGCTATTTTCTCTGCCTAGTATGGTTTTTTTTTATTTTTTCATTTTTTTTTCTAGAGACACCCTGGCTGGAGTGCAGTGGCTGTTCACAGGAGCGATCCCACTACTGATCAGCATGGGAGTTTTGACTGCTCTGTTTCTGGCCAGGGCCAGTTCATCCATGCTATTTTCTTTGCTTAATATGTTAATTTTTTTTTTAACTTCTCTTTTGGTGGTACCTTGCTCATCCTACTCATACTTTAAGTATCTAGCTTCAATGATGCTTCCTTGGTAAAATTTGGCCCATCATTGCATCTGGAGTTTAGTCAGTCCTTCACAGTTCCTCTCTAAACTGGTGCCTTCTGCTGTTTTCCCTTCCTGAAGTCTTTTTACCAAAGCAAGAATTTCACTGGTCTCTTTACCTCCCCTACCTTTGCCACACTCTTGTATGCTAAGAGCATTGGCTCCACCTCTGTAGTGCCTTTCAAATTTACCTTTCTTTTTAGTTCTTACTGTCCCTGCTTTGACAGTGCAGTTTTCTTTCTACCTCTACAACTGCCACTTAACTCCATTCTTAGCCTCTGGCCACAATGTTATGCCAGAATCATCTTTTCACAAGCCCTCTATAGCTTACCATTCTCCTGCCCAGGATACTTCACTGCCTCACTGCTCTTCACAAAGTCACTCTCAGTTGGTCTCCACTAGCCTTGCCTGTGTTATTTCACCTGTTCAGCATGCTCATGTTACTTGGCCTCTTGTTACTTTCTCCATAGGAGTATTAACTCAAGTTTAAAGACTGTCATTGGACCAGCCTGGGCAACATAGCAAGATTTCTATTGCTACAAAATATGGAAAAATTAGTTGGGCATGGTGGTGTACACCTTTAGTCCTGGCCACTCAAGGGCTAAGTCAAGAGGATCACTTGAGCCTAGGAGTTTGAGATGACAGTGAGCTATGATTGTGCCACTGCACTCCAGTCTAGGTGACAGAGTGAGGCCTTGTCTTTTTTTTTTTTTTTTAAGACAGCATCTCAAGCTGTCACCCTGGGTAGAAAGCCATAGTGTCACAACAACCTCAAACTCTTGGGCTTAAGCGATTCTCTTGCCTCAGCCTTGGCCTGTCTCTTAAACAAATAAAGAATTATTCATCTTTGAATTCCCAGCATATTATGTAAAGATATTTCTTTGATGTTTATAGTTAAATATCCTTATACATTTCATGAATTCTAAGTAAAGAGTAAAATATCTTATGTATTTTGGAGAATTTGTATATCATAAAAAAGAGCTTGGCCCGGGTGGCACCTGTGGCTCAAGGAGTAGGGCACCAGCCCCATATACCAGAGGTAGGGAGTTCAAACCTGGTCCTAGCCCAAAATGGAAAAAACAGAAGAAGAAGAAGAAGAAGGCCCTAAAAGGAGAGAAATTTAAGTTATTTAGGAAAATTACTGTGTACAATTTTGCACTTCTCAGTCATGCCAGATATGTGGATTTATTCTATATAATTACCAGGTTACTTAGCATCTTTAAAAATGGGGATACCCTTTTCATGAGCTGTGGCAGAAACAGTATGAATAATGAATGCAGAAGTGCTTTGTGTACATAAAGGCCTATACTGATTAGAAAGATATGGGATGTTGGCCATGTATTCCTAGCACTTGGGGAGGCTGGGGTGGGAGGATGTCTTAAGGTCAAGAGTTTGAGAAAGATATAGGATATAGCTGAGGTGTGCTGGAAATGAATTCTGGCTCTGCCACCGTGGTGGTTGACCTGGAGGCAGATACTTTCTTCTTACTGAATTTTAGGTTCCTAATCTGTAAAATTGGAATAAACATGCTTGCCCATCAGGGTTGGTGGGGGATGAAGGGGCTGTGGTTAATTGAGATTGAGACACAGCCTTCCTTAATTCTTGAAGTCGGTCCAAATGTTAGGGTTTTGTTTTATCAAGTACATGTCAGACACCATTCCCACTTATTTCACTTGCTAGTAACATATCAACAAGTTTGGTTCTTAAATCAATCTAGCTTCCTATTTAGAGGCCCAACACGTGTTAATGTTAGTGTTGGTTCATTTTTGTAAGTGGTTAAAGGCATTCTGGTGTGCTGAAAAGAAAAATAAACTTGGAAGCAGAAAGATATGGGTCTCAGTGCTGTGTAGGCTGGGGGAAGATAAAGCTGGGGAGGGGGCAGATGTAGAAAGCTACTTTTCTTTAGGCTATTTAGGTAGATGTAGTTATAAATTGTGCTGTGTGGCTTTTATTTGTGAAAAGCTACCGTGTAATGCCTTGAGAATAGTTCCAATCACCTTTTATCATATGCTGTGTTAAGTTGGTACTACTAGTTTCCAAGGCCTCCTCCTTTCCTCAGAAGATTAATGAAGCATACACCTGCGCCTCACTTTGCGGACAGGACCCAATAAAGTAACAAAGTGTCTGTTCCTAGGAAATTTGCCGTTTTATTGGAAACAAAACCCTAACTGGTGATATTTTAACCAGATTCTTTTTTTTTTTTTGAGACAGAGCCTCAAGCTATCATCCTGGATAGAGTGCTGTGGCATCACAGCTCACAGCAACCTCCAATTCCTGGGCTCAAGCGAGTCTCCTGCCTCCACCTCCCAAGCAGCCGGGACTACAGGCGCCCGCCACAACGCCCAGCCATTTTTTGGTTGCAGCCGTAATTGTTGTTTGGCAGACCTGGGCTGGATTCGAACCCGCCAGCTCAGGTGTATGTGGCTGGCGCCTTAGCCTGTTGAGCCATAGGCGCCGAGCCTTAACCAGATTCTTTTAAAAAATTATTCGTAAAATTATTTGTGGGGATATGAAAGTGATGTTTGTTTGTTTGTTTTGGACATAGTCTCACTCTGTTCATAGCAACCTGAAACTCTTGGGCTCAATCTATCCTCTTGCCTCAGCCTCTCCAGTAGCTGGGACTATAGGCATGTGCCACCATGCCCAGCTAGTTTTTCTATTTTTTTTTTTTTTTTTTTGAGACAGAGCCTCAAGCTGTCACCCTGGATAGAGTGCTGTGTCATCACAGCTCACAGCAAACTCCAATTCCTGGGCTCAAGTGAGTCTCTTGCCTCCATCTCCCAGGTAGCTGGGATCACAGGTGCCCACCACAACGCCCGGCTATTTTTTGGTTGCAGCCGTCATTGTTGTTTGGCGGACCTGGGCTGGATTCAAACCCGCCAGCTCAGGTGTACGTGGCTGACGCCTTAGCCCATTGAGCCACAGGTGCCGAGCCTAGTTTTTCTATTTTTAATAGAGGTTCTCTCTCTAAGCTCAAGCAATCCATCTCCCAGAGTGTTAGGATTATAGGTGTGAGCCACTGTCCCCAGCCCATAAGTTTATTTTATATTAGAGGTTGGGAAGAGAGTTGGGGGAAGAGATGAGGACGAAAGAGAAAAGAGAGCAGGGTGTGAGAGAAGGGAAGATGCCAGGGGAGAAAAATAGAGCAAGAGAAGGGCGTGACTTCCCAAAGAAAGAAAGGAAGAATGCTTGCCTGTAAATTTTTTTTAGAGATAGTGTCTCTGTCACTCAGGCTGGAATGCAGTGGCAAGATCAGAGCTCACCGTAGCCTTAAATTCTTGGGCTCAAGGATCCTTCCAAGCAATCCTCCTGCCCCACCCTCCTATGTATCTTGGACTATAGTGCACTACTTTGCCTAGCTAATTTTTTAATTTTTTTGTATAAATAAATAAATACAATTTTTTGTAGAGACAGAATCTCACTTTGTTGCTCAGACAGGTCTCAAATTCCTGGCCTCAACTGATCCTCCCACTTTGACCTCCCAAATTGCTGGGATTATAGGCCCAAGTTGCATTGTTTTGATCAGATTCTTTTTTTTTTTTGAGACAGAGCCTCAAGCTGTCACCCCGGGTAGAGTGCAGTGGCATCACAGTTCACAGCAAACTCCAATTCCTGGGCTCAAGGGAATCTCCTGCCTCTGCCTCCCAAGTAGCTGGGACTACAGGTGCCCGCCACAACGCCCGGCCATTTTTTGGTTGCAGCCACCATTGTTGTTTGGTGGGCCTGGGCTGGATTCGAAACCACCAGCTCAGGTGTACATGGCTGCAACCTTAACCCATTGAGCCACAGGCGCTGAGCCTGTTTTGATCAGATTCTAAGGAGACTAGTTGTATGGCAAGATTAGTTGTCATTGTTAACAATTGGTATACTGCAGAAATAACCATGGGAATTTTGGGAGATTTAGATCTCATTTAACCCAATCCCCTTTTTTTAGAGACCTTAGTTTGAGTCTCAGTAACTTTCCTCTGTCACTTCCCTAAGCTACCTAAGCTAGTAATTGGCCAATCCTGAACTTATATCTAGGGGTTTTCAACAGTATGGAAATTGTCTGTAGAAGTTTCTGCTCTTTTATAGTAAAACTGTTCTCCTTCATTTCAGTTTGTTTGCCTTGCAGTTTTGTGTTAGTGAGTAAACATTGTGCTAGCTATGTTGCCTATAGGGACGTTTTATTTTTCTCCTCTGTGACAGTGAAACTGAGTAAAGAGGTTCTTACGTGTTTTGTAGGCCTTCTTGAGGGAAAACTGAGTGGGCCTCTTGGATGTTATAATGAATCCTCTCTGGGTTTTGATTTGTCCTCTGCTTTTCTCCCCTGGAAGTCTCAGGCTTACTAACACTACCTCATTAATCAGCCATTACCCTCAGGAGAGAAAGAGCCCTTGGTGCTAACAGTTCTCTTCCCTCCAGCACTGGCCTTTCCTTTCAGCCTCCCCTTCTCACCCCTGAAAATCTCCAGCATCCCTCTTAGTAGAAGACTTCTTTTTTTGTTGTTGTGAGATAGAGTCTCACTATTGTCACCCTTGGTGGAGTGCAGTGATGTCACAGCTCAGAGCAACCTCAAACTCTTGGGCTTACGCAACTCTCTTGCCTTAGCCTCCCAAGTAGCTGTGACTACAGGCGCCTGCCATAATGCCCAGTTTTTTGTTGTTGTTGTTGTTGTTTTATCAGGCCTGAGCAGGTTCCAACCCACCAGCCCCAGTGCTTGTGGCCGGTGCCCTAACCACCTATCTACGGCCTCCAAGCCAGGAGACGACTTCTTTGGTGCTCACTGCTTCAGAGAAGTTTTGGTCCTTCAATGTTTGTAAAGTGCTTGCACTCTAAGGAAAAAAAATTCTTTAGCAATTGCTTTTTAAATTAGAGCTGTTAGTTTTTTTTTTGAGACAGTCTCATTTTGTTACCTTTGGTAGAGTGCTGTGTTGTCATAGCTCACAGCAATCTCAAACTTTTGGGTTTAAGCGATTCTCTTGCCTCAGCCTCCCAAGTAACTGGGACTACAGGCACCCGCCACAATGCCCAGCTACTTTTAGAGACAAAGTCTCAGTCTGGCTCATGGTGGTCTCAAACTTGTGAGCTCAGGCAATCCACCCACCTCAGCCTCCTAGAATGCTAGGATTACAAGCCTGGCCAGCTATTAGATTATTATGACTAGAAAGCTGATTTTTATGAGAAGGTAGAAGTACAAGGCTTCTTTGAGCCACTGTTACTGTTGTAATTAGTAGCTAACATTTAATGAGCATTTACTGTGTACCAGGCACTATTCTAAACACATCCCATGCTTTGTTTTGTTTAATCTTCATACTAACCCAATGAGGTAAATACTATGGTTATCCCTATTTTGGAAAAGGAAACTGAGAATTAGAAAAATGTAAATGTAATTAGATAATGTGACCTTGCCTAAGTTCACATGGAGAGTAAGTGTTGGAACCAAAATTTCAGCCTAATTGGGTATTATCCCCAGAGCTATTCTCTGCAGTCCTCTTATCTATCTAATCCTTAGGACCGTCTATAACTTCATAGGCCTGCCTGGCAGGGTGGAGTGTTTGGGTAAAAGCAAATATGACTCTAGACGTAAAGCCAGGCCAGGTCGTAGAAGGCCTTGAATGCCAAGTTAATTATATGAGAATCATCCCATTTCTTGGTGGTCCCAGGGGACTTGCTCTTTCCCAGTCTTTTTTGTTTAAACTTTAAAAAACTGTTAACATTAAAAAAAAAAGAAGAAGAAATAAAAAACTGTAACATAGGCTTATCTCAAAAAAAATAAGAAAAGAAAAAAGTAGCATACATTAAAAAATATATAGTATATTGTTTTTAAACAAGAATAATAAATGAATACCCGTATACCTACCACCCAGCTCAGGAGACAGAACATTATCAGACCCTTTGAAAATTCCCTCTGAGCTTATACCAGTCACTACCCACCTCCAACATCTATCTGAAATCTGTTCTCCTTTTTTCTTTTTCTTTTAAGACAGAGTCTCATTATGTCGCCCTTGGAAGAGTGCTGTGGCATCACAGCCCACAGCAACCTCCAACTCTTGGGCTTAAGCGATTCTCTTGCCTCAGCCTCCCAAGTAGCTGGGACTACAGGCACCCACCACAATGCCCGGCTATTTTTTTGTTGCAGTTATCATTGTTGTTTTAGCAGGCCTGGGATGAGTTCGAACCCCTGCCTAACTTCGGTGTGTGTGGCTGGCTCTGTAACCACTGTGCTATGGGTGCCAAGCCTGAATTCTCTTCTTGAATGATTTTGTTAATCATTAATTTACTTTTTTTTTTTTTTTTGAGACAGAGTCTCACTCTATCATCCAGGCTAGAGTGCTATGGTATCATCATAGCTCACAGCAATCTC
Source organism: Arctocebus calabarensis (assembly GCA_963573935.1). NCBI lineage: Eukaryota > Metazoa > Chordata > Mammalia > Primates > Lorisidae > Arctocebus > Arctocebus calabarensis. The sequence continues at coordinate 8,502 of CAUYON010056109.1, forward strand.
AAACTCTTGGGCTCAAGTGATCCTCTTGCCTCAGCCTCCCAAGTAGCTGGGACTTATATAGGCGCCTGCCATAATGCCCAGCTAATTTACTTTTCTTTTTTTCTTTCTTTTTCTAAAATGGATGTGTCACTCCTTTTCCTGTCTTTAGGGGACAATGAGCAGAAGCTTGCAGAGTAAGGCAGGAGCTTTGTGGGCTGCCTACTGCCTGTCTAGGCTGTGAGAAGGGCTAGGGAAGTTCTGCTGCTGGCACAGAGAGGGGAAGCGGAGGGACAGGCTGGAGAAACTGGCCAGGCTCCCTGGGCTGTCATGAAGAGCTGGCCCAGAAACTTGGCAACTTTGCAGAGAGGTTCCAAAGGAGAGTTCAGCCCCTGGAAAGCTGCACAGCTAGAAGCTGTTGCCTTGAGTTTAGAGCAAGGGACAAGTCTGAGGAGATCTCTCTTACTCTTTTAAGATACAGTGTCACTCTCTGCCCAATCTCTGTCAAGCCCTTCCTGTCAGGGCTAGGAAGCTTTAGGGTTGACACATGCTATATGTGCCCAGGGCCATTTTAGCAGACCTGCCTCCTATTTTTCACCTCATACATTTTCTGAGTGTTGATTACACCAGACCTTAAATTATGTTTGCCATTTCACTTTCCTATAAAAGTTTTGATATGGCTCTGCCTTTGCTTTTGTGGCACTCCTTTGAATAACAACTTCCTTTTCTACTAATAGCAATTGCTCAGCAAATTTCAAATGATACTGTGGGAATAGGCTACAGGGCCTGGGAGAAGCAGAGGGGTGATAGGGAGTTTCTGCAGCAATGGGCCTTAATCTGACCCCTGCCCCCACCTCGGCCCTTACCCCAGTCGTTGTCTGGCCCAAAGGTTGAACTTGGAAACCTACCATTCAGGTGTAGTTCAGTGGGGCAGATTTAAGGAGCCCTAGCATGCTAGGCTCTATGGGGATCAGAGAGAAAGAGAGAGAGAGAGATAAAGCTGATTGTGCACTTGAGGAATTTATGTTCTAGATGGGCAGACAAGACTTTCATGCATATACATCTAAGGCAGTACCAATGCCAAATGCAAGATGTAGATTCTTTTTTCTGATCACCAATGTAATATATGAATTTTTAAAAATATGGCCAGCTGTGGTGGTTCACACCTGTATTCCCAGCACTTTGTGAGGCTCAGGCAAGAGGATCACCTGAGGCCAGGAGTTTGAGACCAGCCTGGGCAATATAGTAAGATCCTGTTTCTACAAAAATATTTTAAAAATTGGTCTCAGTGCCTGTAGTCCCAGCTACTTGGGAGGCTGAGGCAAGAGAATTGCTTAAGCCCAAGAGTTTGAGGTTGCAGTGAGCTGTGACGCCTCGGCACTCTACCGGGGCTGACAAAGTGAGACTCTTGTCTCAGGAAAAAAAAAAAAAAAAATTGGCTCGGCGCCTGTGGCTCAAGTGGCTAAGGCACCAGCCACATACACCTGAGCTGGCGGGTTTGAATCCAGCCTGGGCTCACTAAACAACAATGAAAGCTGCAACAAAAAAATAGCCGGGCATTGTGGCAGGCGTCTGTGGTCCCAGCTACTTGGGAGGCGGAGGCAGGAGAATTGCTTGAGCCCAGGAGTTGGAGGTTGCTGTGAGCTGTGATGTAACAGCACTCTACGGAGGGTGATACCTTGAAGCTCTGTATAAAAAAAAAATTAAATAAATAACTGGGCGTGGTGGCATGAATGAATGCAAATATAGAAGTGTCAAGTGGCTATGGCCAAGTGTCTTTCACAATCTGTTTCCCCAACATAACTGCGATTACCTGTTAAATATTTGAGGAGTTTGGATTTGAGCTGGACCCTAAAGTAAAATCCAAACAGATCGACTGATAGGAAGAAAGCAGGCTGATTGAGGATCCAGTCTCCTCCTCCAAGAGGAGTAGAGTACCCTCTCTAGCTTCCCTAACGAATGGTGAGGCAACTTCTGCCTAGATGCCTTGGTGAGAAGCAACCAAACTGTCAAGTAGTAATTAACCCTTGTGAAGCACCCACCTTGTGCCTTATCTGCTAGCCAGTGTGTTGGGTAGATATTACTGAATTAGTCTTCCATCACCTTGGCCAGGAGCATACCTGTAATCCTAGCACTCAGGAGGCTGAGGCGGGAGGATGGCTTGAGCTCAAGAGTTTGAGACCAGCCTCAAACTCTATTTTTAGTAGACCGCATGTCTTCTAAAAATAGAAAAACTAGCTGGGCACTATAGCAGGTGTCTGTAGTAGTCCCAGGTACTCCAGAGACTGAGGCAGGAGACTCACTTGAGCCTAGGAGTTTGAGGTTGTTATAAGCTAGGCTAATAATGCCACAGCACTCTAGCTTGGGTGCTTGAGTAAGAGAGTGAAACTCTGTCTCCCTGCCCCCCCCCCCAAAAAAAAGTCCTCATCACCTTATAATGGAAGTGTCTTTATCCTTATTTTACAATGGAGATAACAAAGCTCAAAGTTCAGTTTTGCCTTTTACTGGCTGTGTGATTTTGGGCAAATTATTTAATCTCTGAGGTTCAATTTTCTTATCCCTAAAGTTGAGTTGATAATAGTACCTACTTCATAGCAGGAGTTTTTAAGATTACAAGTTAGTACACATTAGGTCCGTAGAATGGTGTCTGTTACATAGTTTGTACTTAGTAAGCATTAGGTACTATACATATTCTGTTTTCTCTCTTGCTCTGACAGCCTCTTCATCTCTTCAGTATAGTTTTGTGTATTATCCTTCACACTTTTGTCCCCGTACAGTTCCTCTGTCTGTTTCTTCCTTTCAGTTTTTTTGTTTTTTGTTTTTTGTTTTTTGAGACAGGTCTCACTCTGCTGCCTAGGCCAGAATACCATGGCATGAGCCTGGTTCACATCAACCTCTAATTCCTGAGCTCAAATGATCCTCCTGCCTCAGCCTCCTGAGTTGCTGGAACTACAGGCCCGTGCCAGGATGCTTGGCTAATTTTTCTATTTTTAGTAAAGATTCGGTCTTGCTCTGCTCAGGCTGGTTTCAAACTCTTGACCTCAAGGGATCCTCCCACCTCTACCGCCCAGAGTGCTAGGATTATAGGTCTGAGCTACCTTGCCTGGCTTCTTTTCTGTCCTTCATCCTACCTCCACAGTGTCTCTCAATCCCCTTCTTTCCATTCTCCTATCTTTTGTGTCCTCATTGCATCTCTTATCTATTGTGGCAGCCTCCTGACTCATCTCCCTGCTGTAAGTCTCATTCATTTATATATCAAAATAAACTTAGAACACAAGTTCTCCTCCTCTCTGCTTCACCTGCCTGCCCACTTCTCTCTCCATTTCTATCAGGGTTGTACATATTTCAAGATCTAAATTAAAATGATACTTCATTTTCTTAATCCTTTCTTACTTTCAGCTGTTCAGAATTTTTCTTTACATCTTTTGTGGAAGTTAGCATATGCCATCTTGAAACATAATTTTTGGGTCATATTTCTCATCTCTTTTGCAGATGCTGGATTTAATTCATCTTTATATACTCCCTACAGTGCCCTATAGCAGTGTCTTGTACATAGTAGGTGCTCAATAAGTATGGTGTAAGCTAAGGTGGTTCCTGTTAACTATCTGGTAGGTTTCCCTTAACAGCCGTGGTGAGGGTCACTGTTTAGTGGGTGGGAACGCTGTGGTTTTGTGTTCTGAGAGTCAGACATCTTTTCCTTTCTGCCATGTAGGGGAGGCAGCGCCCACAGGTCCCAGTGCCTGCAACTAGTCTGTTAAGGGCTCCAGCCTGCTGTACTCGGTCCATGCCTTGGCCCCCTCGGCCCCTCCCCACAAATGCTCAGCGGAACAGGGGATTAGGTTCTGGCAGCACAGCTGGGATTTTGGCGGCCATTCCACAGTCAACAATAGCACGCAGCACCCGGACAGGACAGGACAGCGCAGGCCTGCACTCCAGGGCCAGAATCTGCCTGGGTTTCTTGTTTGGGTGGCCGAGGGGGAGGAGTGGGCACAGCTCGGCACCCTGGCCTTGCCACGCAGAAGGTATGGGCTGGAGAGATTCCCTCGGGAACGGGCTTGGGGGGTGGCCATGTCCCAGGGCAGGCAGCGCGCCTATGGAAGGAAGGAGGCGCTTTGTGTGCAAGAGCGGCATGCGTGTACTTAAAGACAAGGCTGCCTTGGAGCTGGCAGGAAGCTGCCCTGGTTAAAAGGCCTGTGTTCTTCACTTGCTCTTAAAACCCTCTGTTCTAGGGTCTTCTCCGTGCCCTGCTCCACTGCAGGCAGGAGCTGATCTAATCATTAGGGCAACCCTTGGCCTACCCTTCTGTTGCTGGCCAGAGAGATGGACAGGCTGTCACTACAGCCTTAAGCCCTGGGTGGAAAGCAGAGTGAAGGGGGAGTATCTGGGTGATCTCAGGTTTATTAGGCTGGCCACTGTGAGATGTGTTTTTGTGTATGTATGCCACAGTTTGGCTTGGCTCTTGCTGCTGTTGCAGTTCAGTAATTTTGCCTGCCTGCTTGTGCCCCTCTCCCCTCCCACCCCACGCCATCCTGTTCTCTTGTTTGTGGACCAAGCCTCTAGCTTACCCCTCCTCCAGCTCACCCTCTCCCCCGTCTGCCCCACCCCCGCTGAGAGTTCCCTGCTTTGCTGCGCTCCCAGTTCGAGGAAGCTTGCTTACTGTGCCTTTAAAGAAAGCAGACTCCTGGCTGTGACGCACTTCTGGCTGTCAGCCAGGAAGATCGCTCCTGCCAGGCTGACTGAGAAGAAAACCAACAACTTTTCTTTTGTGTGTGGGGTTACTTTCCACTGGCCCCCCCCTTCCTCCTCTCCTTTCAAGATTTAAATGCTAATGGCGGATTAAAACCTGTAGATACGTTTGGCTTTGGGAGTCTGGTAAGGCCCTCCTGCACTGGGACTTTTTCCCCTCACTCTTTCTCTGGGTTTTTGTTCAAACATGGACGAGAGGGTGGGGTGGATTCTCCCCCTCACCTCCCTTTCCTGCGCCATCCTTAAAGGGGAGGGAGAGAAGAGGGAGAGCAAGTAAACATACTCAGAAGCAGGCGCTGGGGGCAGAGCTTGCCAACATCCGGGAGTTGGCGCCTTCCAGAGCAAAGGGTTGCTTTCTTTCCTTCTTGCGTAGATGTTAACGTGTTTTTGTTGGGGGGGGGTGGGGAAAGTGCATGAGCTTGCACGTTGAGCTGTAGAGACCGCTTCGGGGAGGGAGTCTCCATTCCTGCCTGAGGCCCTGAGTGTGTATTCGGTGGTGGGCAGGGAAAACTAGTTTGTCAGCTGGTAGGGACCAGGGTGTGTGTGTGTGAGAGAAAGAGAGAGAGAGAGAGAATGTGCGAGTGCACTATGTGGCTGCAGGCCCCGGGTCTGATTCCCGATGGAGACCCTGATACAGACCCTCCAGAGCGAGCAGGGAAGGGCCAGAGACCAGGGAATCTTGGTTTCTTCTGAAGTCCTTCCCTTGTTCCTCTCCAGAGCCTTAGTGTTCTGGGCTACAAGGAGGGGATGGTCTGTGTGAAGAATGGGGGCCTGGGTCCAAAGCTATCCCTAGAGTACATCCCGCTAGCTGGTTTGCCCCTGACCTCCTTGGGAGTACAGAGAAACTCTTTGTGCTTAGACCAGTCTACTCAGAACTTCCCAGAAGTTGAAAAGATTGTGTTTTTCCTTCCATGGCTTCTCTTGGAGCTGCAGGACCTTTAGCCTTCTCTGAGTCAGGGGATGCACCAGCAAGATTATTTCTCATTCTGTTTTTATAGCAATAGCCCATGGCAAGATGGCTTGGCCTTTGCTGGGTCCCTGGGGTAACCTGCCAGGTGAGATCTGCTTGCTTACCTATGGCCCTAACATTCTCCCTCCCCTAGTTAGAGGAGGAGGAGCTCGGTAGTCATGGTTTTCATTCTCTGGATGTGGATGTCTCTCAAATGGGGGGGGGAGTATTTCTTTTAGAAAGGAGCACTAAAATTTTTACGGCTGTCAGCAGGCAAGGTCTTAAGTCAGGTGGTGGTAAATTTTGCAACTGGGCATGGGTGTACAGATGGGCAGCCATTTCCTTTGTGAGCTGTGAGTCCGTGGGCCTTTGAAACTGTCCAGTAGAGAGCGGGGTGGGATTTGGGGAAGGACTCTTTGAGGTGGGAGCTTTGGACTCTGAAATTCTGGGTTGGGAGTTAGCACTAAGAGAATGAGGGTTCAGTGGAGGCAAGGGCCATAAGCTAAGAGATCAGTACAGTTTAGTAGTTCTCTGGGACCAAAGGTCACTTTGGTGTTGTCTTGAGATAGGGCTGGTATTCATGCAGGCAGTAGCTGGCTAAGAGGAGTCTCAAAGGAGCTGGCACTCAAGCCGGGGGCAGGGTAAGGAGAGCAGTGCTGCTGCAACTCAGACCCTCTCGTCTTTGGCCCATCACTTAGGTCTACTCCTAAAACTGAAGCTTTTTCAGAACAGACCCCAGAGCTGAGCAACCTGACCCTCGTCCAGGTCCTTGTGTCTGAGCAGGTGGTTTACATTAGCTTCAGCCCTGGTAGGAAACCATGGCTAGGCTTTAACTCTTTAAGATCCAGAGAGGATGCAAGCCAGTTGGCGGTGTTTCTCGTTTGAGTGTCACTTTTCTTGTCCTGATATATCTTTCCTGGGAACGTTGGGGAGTTACGGTAAATAAGGGGATTGGTCCTGATGTGGGAGAGCTTCATTATTTCAGTTTGGAAAATGTGAAGAGAATGCAGTGCCTTAAGTTTCATAAGGTGGCTGCTTCTGTATCTTGGTTCCTTCTTGAAATGAAAGAAAAGAGAGGGTGCCTTATCAGCCTTTGAAGTCTCTCTTTTGGATTCTGAGGGCATTTCTTCCTCAAAGAACCAGGTAGGTAGGATCTCTGAAGGTTCCCTCAGAGGGCCTGGCCTGCATTCTGGGGTTTTGTTTCTCTGTTGACTAGGGGTTGTGAGGGTACCTGATCTAGTTGGGGTGGATCTCAGCAGATCCTTCTGTGAAATGGTTCCAGACTACAATCGCAGGGATCTGTTTTTCCATCACCATCACTCAGTCTTCTGGGTGGGGCCTGCCTCAGATTTCAGGGGGAGGGTGGGGAGGATAGTGCTCTGGCTGGGAGCCCTTAGGTTCCAAGCCAAAGCCTGCTTAAAGCTGTAGTCCCAGTGCTGAGGACTAGATAGATACACGACTTGGTTTCAATTATTCGTTACACAAAGAATGAATGTCTGGGCTGCCCTAAAGCCTCTCACCCTGATGTCCTATCTCTGGAGAAGTGCCCCTCTTATGGGCTTTGAGGTAACAAGGTCTTCAGAAGTTCTCAGTGTTGAGTATTGAATTCTTCCCATTTCTGTGCCTGAGGAGTACAGAAAAGGGCATTTAGCCTTGACACTAGTTTTCCTGAGTGGTGGAACTAGTTTTAGACAAGCTGTCCTGGAAGGACATGAGGGTTGTATGTTTTGCTTCTGAGATAAAGAGAAGAGGTTGGTTAAACCTCAGGACATTTTTAGAAGCACAGCTGTGAATCTTTCAGAGGAGCAAGATCTACCTCCAGTTGCAAATAACGTTTCTGACCAAAGTGTGGAGCCTCATCAAAAGAACTTTAGATCTATAGGCAGCCATGAGGATGAGGGGGAGGTGATCTGGGCCTCATTTCCCTTGTTACTGAATAGCTAAGAGCCTTTTTTAAAAAAGACGCTCCAGATGAGCATTTGGCTACTGCCGCCTTCATCACGAGGATTAAGCATGGTCCCTCTAGCTTTAGGCTGGCCCACAACCGGAAGTCTTTTTTATTGTTGTTGTTGTTGTTGAGACATTTTCACTATATTGCCCTCGGTAGAGTGCTGTGGTATCCCAGCTCACAGCAACATCAAACTCTTGGGCTTAAGCAATTCTATTTCTTCAGTCTCCCACGTAGCTGGGACTACAGGCGCCCACCACAATGCCTGGCTATTTTTCGTTGCAGTTGGCATTGTCATTTAGCTGGTCTGGACCAGGTTTGACCCCGCCAGCCTTGGTGTATGTGGCTGGCACCATAACCACTGTGCTACAGGCGCCAGGCCCAGGAAGGTCTTATTGCAGTGCTGTAGGAGAGGCCATCTGCCTTCATTCTTACCTGGGCCCAAGGAATAGGCATGCAGTGCCCTTGGATAGGCTGTACTTGGTGAAAGTCATCCAAGACTGAGGAACACGTACGCCCCTTAGCTTTTCTGCCCTCCTGAGAGCTCCCTTAACTATTTTTCTTGCTCTTGCTAAAACCCAGGTGAATTGGCTCATTTAAGACTGTGATGTTTATATGACAGATAGAATCACATTGGGTTTTGCAGGATCAGGAAGTACTTAATTATAATTAACAGTTTAATTGTATTTGGCATTGAATTATTTCTTCTGTTAGTGCTTCATGTATACTGAATTTTAGTCACCTGCTGTAAGCTGGGCAAAGGCAGAGACCATGTCATTGTCTCCTATTTCCCATGTAACTTCCAGCATAGGAAGTTAGTGGATGGCTGATAAGCAGGGTACACTTGGATAAGAAGGATGAAAAGTTGATAAGGAGTGAATTGTCAGATTTGTGCATCTCTTTCCCCTTGTAGACAGTGAGTGCCTTCTGGGCAAGAATCATGTCTGTCTTCATCTCTGACACCATACACTGGAAGATGTTTAGTAAATGTTGGTTTCACAGAACCCACACCCCAGGGATGCTAATATGTAGGGACATTTATAAGTGATGTAGCTTACTACTCTTGTCCATCTTCTGGAGCAGTGATATTCAGCCGGGGCACATTGGTGTGCTATGAGAGGATCTTAGGTATGCTGCAAAAATTTTTAAAGATCATTAAATTATTTTCAAAAGCCATTCGAAGCATAGTACATGTACATATCAAAATTTAAAACTCTTTAAATCGATTATTCAAGTATATCATTGTTATAATAAATGTTTTACTGTTATAATAAAGTTATTTAGAAACCAGCTTATTTCTAAAATGGATGTGGTATAGTCTTGAAAAATAAGGATTTGAGACACAGCCAAAGATAGTGCAATTTGACAAGGATTTGCTGATGAACACTGATGTGTGTTAAAATCATCCAAAGTGGGTTTGGTGCCCATAGCTCAGTGTTTAGGGCACTGGCCACATACACTGGGGCTGGCAGGTGCAGACATGGCCCAGGCCTGCTAAACCACATTGACAACTACAACAATAACAAAAACAAAATAGCTGGGCATTGTGGCCGTCGCCTGTAGTCCCAGCTACTTGGGAGGCTAAGGCAAGAGAATCACTTAAGCCCAAGAGTTTGAGGTTGCTATGAGCTGTGATGCCACAACACTCTACCAAGGGTGACATAGTGAGACTCTGTCTCAAAAAAATATACAAATTAAAAAACAAAACATTCGAAGTGAATGAAGCTATATGACTATGACTTAGCAATACCTCATTGTGCCTAATGTAGTAAGGAAGTGTATCTCGTAGTGGCTGAATGTATTGTACCAGTTTGTCTAGATTTGAAATTATGAAGTAGTTGGACACAATTATCTTGCAAATCCTAGTTTTGAAAATTTATCTATTTATTTATTTTTTGAGACAGAGTCTCACTATGTTGCCCCTAGTAGAGTGCTCTGGTCTGGTGTCACAGCTCACAACAACCTCCAACTCTTGGGCTTAAGTGGTTCTCCTGCCTCAGCCTTCCAAGTGGTTGGGACTACAGGCGCCCGCCACAACACCCAGCTATTTTTTTGTTGCAATTATTTAGCTGACTCAGCCAGGTTCAAACCCCCCACCTTTGGTGTATATGGCTGGCACCGTAATCACTGTGCTGTGGGCGCTGAGCCTTATTTTTATTATTTTTGATTTGGCATTTTTTATTATGTTCAATTAAAGTGGACAAATTTTTAGTAAAGAAACAAAAATTAGAAGACAACGCTAGTGTTTTGCATTTTTTTTTTTTTTGGCCAGAACTGGGTTTGAACTGCCACCTCCGGCATATGGGGCTGGCACCCTCCGTTAACCCCAGGTACACCCAACAACGCTAGTGTTTTGAATACTGTTTCATCCAGTATATCAGCAACTACATTAAAAACAATTAGTTGTCAATATGACGATATATAACAAATGATATATTTATCATTCAGTTTCATATGTAGTAGAGGAAATCCACCAAGTCGCACATGCACAATATGTGGTGAAATGTTAGCAAATGAAGCTATGGTTCCTACCAAATTAAAGAGATGTGTACAATGCAGACTTTCCCACTCATCTGAAAAACTGGTGGAATATTGTATTTTATTTTATTTTATTTTATTTATTTTTTGAGACTCAGTGATACTAAACAAGCAAAAATATGAACCAAATATGCAATGATATCAGATAAAGCACAAGAAGCGAGTTACACAGTTGCAGAAATCATAGCTAGGAGAATGAAATCTCACACAATTGCAGAATCTGTCCTTTTATTTGCCTGCTATGCAATTGTAAAAAACGATGTTTGAAAAAGCTGTCACCCTGGGTACAGTGCCATGGTGTCATTGCTCACAGCAACCTCCAACTCTTGGGCTTAAGCCTGAGCGATTCTCTTGCCTCCCAAGTAGCTGGGACTACAGGCACCCACCACAATGCCCAGCTGGGTTTTTGTTGTTGTTGTTGTAGTTGTCATTGTTGTGTGGCGGGCCCAGGCTGGATTTGAACCCGTCAGCTCCAGTGTATGTGGCTGGCGCCCTAGCCGCTTGAGCTACAGGCCCTAAGCCTAGTGGAATATTTTAAATGACTTGCACTCAGTAATACTAGACAAGCAAAAATATGGACCAAATATGCAGTGAAATCAGATAAAGCACAAGAAGCGAGTTACGCAGTTGCAGAAATCATAGCTAGAAAAATGAAATCTCATACAATCGCAGAATCTGTCCTTTTATTTGCCTGCTGTGCAATTGTAAAAACGATGTTTGGAAAATAATACAAAAAATGAAATTTTAAAAATTCCTCTTTCTGTTAATACAGTTTCTTAGTGTATTAAAGATTTATCTCAACATATAGAATTTCAAGTAATACCTCACCTCAAAGAAGTAAACATGTTAGACAAATCTGCTGATATCAGTGGTAAACCCCAACTTACAGCATTTAGTACATTTGTCTATAAAGAAGAAGTCATAGAATAGTTTTTATTTTGTTGGACAACTCCATACAACAACAAAGGGCCAAGATTTTTTTATTTGGTCAATAATTACTTTAATTCTGATAACTCATCTTGGGATTCTTGCATAAGTATTTGTACAGATGGCTCCCCTTCTATGTCTGGAGGTGTAAAAGGAATTGTTATACTTGTGCAAAAAAGAATCCAAAACTTATTTTTACACAGTTCTCTACACAGAAAAGTGCTAGCTTCAAAAACATTACTGCAGCTGGGCATGGTGGCTCACACCTGTAATCCCAGCACTTTGGGAGGCTGCAGGAGTTCAAGACTAGTCTGAGCCAGAGAAAGACCCCCATCTCTAAAAATAGCCAGGCACTGTGGTGGATGCCTATAGTTCCAGCTACTTTGGAGGCTGGGGCAAGAGAATTGCTTGAGCCCAAGAATTGTAGGTTGTTGTGAGCCATAATACCATGGCACTCTACCAAGGATGTCAAAGTGAGACTCTGTCTCAAAAACAAAAAATTAGTGCCTGAATTACAAAAGGTCCTAGACAACACTATTGAAATTATTAATTATATAAAAAGAAAGCAAGCAGCCAAGATTATTTGCAGAATTATCTTCCTCCATGGATGCCTCTCTTAGGCAGCTTTTATTCCACACAGAAGTAAGATGGTTATCTCCAGGAAGAGTTCTATCAAGATCTTATGAATTGGGCCAGGTGGTGAGGTTGCTCAAACCTGTCCTTCTAGCATTCTGGAAAGCTGAAGGCAGGTAGATTGCTTGAGCTGAGGAATTCAAGACCATCCAGAGCAAGAGAGAGACCTCATCTCTACTAAAAATAGAAAAACTAGTCGGGCGTTGTGGTGGGCAGCTGTAGTCCTGGCTACGTGGGAGGCTGAAGCAAGAGGATCCCTTGTGCCCAAGAGTTTGAGGTTGCTGTGAGCTATGACATCACAGCACTGTACCGAGGGTAGCAGAGTAAGACTCTGTCTCAAAAAAAAAAGAAAAAAGATTTTATGAATTAAAAGAAGAAGTATTACTGCTGTGGAAGGAAAGAATTAAAAGAAAAAATGCGGTAGAAATGTTTGAAATAGTGAAAAGGTGTCAATTGGATAAAAATTTTATTGCACATATTTTATAAACTTTAGATTTATTGCACACAAATTTTGAAAAATACTTTCCTGCACCAACACTGGGCATAATGTCTCTGGATTGGGTGCTAAATCCCTTTGTTTTAAGTGTGATTACATCAGCAAATTTAAATATTACAGAAGAGGAAGAGTTAACAAATAAGAAAGAGAGGATTGTAATTAAAATATTCAACAACAGGTTATCTCTCAAGGGTGAATTTCCAAATATTACCAAAAGAGCAATAGAAATACTTCCATCATATATGTGTGAAATGAGCTTGAATACATTAAAATGAATAATATGAAAACAAAACAATTAAAAATCATCACAGCTAGAATCCTTGGAAGAAGATTTAAGAGTATGCCTGTCCAAAATTTGACCATGCAAAGAAGATAGTCTAAAAAAAAAAGTCAAGCTCAGATATCTTACTAAATGTAAAATTATAACAAACAAAAATTAAATATAAATAAGTTTTTAAAAGAATTTTAATTATTACAAATTATAAAGGTTTTTTTGTTTTGTTTTTTAATTTTGAGGCAAAGTCTTACTTTCTCCCATTTGCCAGTGGCCTGTCACAACGCCCGGCCATTTTTTGGTTGCAGCCATCATTGTTGTTTGACGGGCCCGGGCTGGATTCAAACCCGCCAGCTCAGGTGTATGTGGCTGGCGCCTTAGCCCGTTGAGCCACAGGCGCCGAGCCTCTTTCTTTTTTTTTAAACAGAGCCTCAAGCTGTCACCCTCGGTAGAGTGCCATGACATCACAGCTCACAGCAACCTCCAAATCCTAGGCTCAAGCGATTCTCCTGCCTCCGCCTCCCAAGTAGCTGGGACTATAGGCACCCACCACAATGCCCGGCTACTTTTTGTTGCAGCCATCAGTTGTTTGGCAGAACCAGGCTGGATTCGAACCCGCCGCTTGAGCCACAGGCACCGAGCTGAATGTTGTGTTTTCTGTGGAACTGAAAGATTGAATGGGAGCTGGTGGACATTGAATTACATGCAAAACTCTTTACTGTTGACTCTGACATGATGAGCTTTTTAGTAATTTTCATGTGTACTCTTTGCTCTCTCAAAATTCCCATAGTGCCTTGATGGATTAAGTTGTAAGGGAAGGGTGATTTAAGTGTTCAGAGCTGGTAAATGGAACCAGTCCTCCTCTACTTTCTGATCAGGGATATCTATTATGATTAACTGTCCTTTCTCCTTTGGGTTCCAGGTGTATTGGGGTGACCGTGTACTATCACCAAGATGACACTCCATGCGACCCGGGAAGCTGCACTCCTCTCTTGGGTGAGTAATCTTCCTCTCTCTTGTCTTCTGTACTTCTCCAATGAAGGTTGAGAGGGTTAGAAGAGGAGACAGGTCAGGCCCCGCAGCAAACCTCAACAGTTTTCTAGGAGCCAGGGCTATGTAAAGTCTTCTCATCTCCAGGCTAAGTAAAGTTTTCCTTTGGACAGCATGGAAATCCACTTTCATCTTCTCCTTGTGTGCATTTTTCTGACTTGAAAGGGTTGATGCTGAAAGGTAGAGTGCCTTGGCATCACAGCTCACAGCAACCTCCAACTCTTGGGCTCAGGCGATTCTCCTGCCTCAGCCTCCCAAGTAGCTGGGACTACAGGCGCCCACCACAATGCCCAGCTATTTTAGAGACACGGTCTTGCTCTTGCTCTTGCTCAGGCTGATCTTAAACCTGTCAGCTGAGGGCAATCCGCCCACCTTGGCCTCCCATAGTGCTAGGATTACAGGCATGAGCCACTATGCCCAGCCATGATGCTAACCTTTAGTTAGTGACTGAGTTATGCAGGGACATTGGTCTTTAACGGCTTTTAGTCTTAGGGCAAGGTTTCCCTTGTTCCCTTTACCATGTTTCTGCCATTTGTCATTGTCTTCCTGTTGTTTTTACTGCGATTACTTCCCCCAAATCCTTTTGCTAGGTCTTTTGTATATTTTTCTACTAGAGACAATGGTAAATGAAAAAATAATACTGAGCACTGGATATTTAAAGCTAGAGATGAGCTTGGGCTTTGTGGTCAGACAGCCCAGCATAGAATCATAGTGCTGGCCTTTGTGTGACTCAGGGCAAGATAGCATCCCGGCATCTTTTTTTTTCTTTTTTGTAGAGGCAGAGTCTGACTTTGTCACCCTCAGTAGAGTGCCGTGGCGTCACAGCTCACAGCAAACTCCAACTCCTGGTTTTAGGCGATTCTCTTGCCTCAGCCTCCTGAGTAGCTGGGACTATAGGCACTCGCCATGACGCCTGGCTATTTTTGTTGTTGTTGCAGTTTGACTGGGCTGGGTTTGAACCATCACCCTCAGCATGGGGCCGGTGCCCTACCACCTGAGCCACAGGAGCTGCCCCGTCTTCTTTTTTAAATGGAAGTAATTTTATATTAAAATACCTCATGTGGTTCTTACAAAGATAATGAGATAATGTATATTAAAAAACATGTAGTGCACATATGTACCCACAAACACATAACACATAGCCATTTAGAACAATGTCAATAAATAATAGTTCTTCTTTCCTTTTTTTTTTTTTTTTTGAGACAGAGTCTTAACTATATTGCCCTCAGTAGAGTGCTGTGATGTCACAGCTCACAGCAACCTCAAACTCTTGAGGTTAAGCTAGTGGTTCTCAACCTTCCTAATGCCACAGCCCTTTATTATAATTCCTGTGGGTCAGGACCCACAGGTTGAGAACCACTTAAGCAATTCTCTTGCTTTAGCTTAAACCTTAAGTGATTCTCTTGCCTCAGAGAGACTTACCACAATGCCCGGCTACTTTTTGGTTGTAATCGTTATTGTTTGGCAACCCCAGATTAGATTTGAACCCGCTAGCTCTGGTTGGTGTATGTGGCTGGCGCCCTAGCCTCTGAGCTACAGGCGCGGAGCCATTCTTTTTCTTTTCTTTTCTTTCTTTCTTTCTTTTTGTTTTTATTTATTTATTTTTTTTTTTTTTTTTTTTTGCGGTTTTTGGCCAGGGCTGGATATGAACCTGCCACCTCCGACATAAGGGGCCGGTGCCCTGCTCCTTTGAGCCACAGGCACCGCCCCTCTTTTTTTTTTTTTTTTTTAAAGATTCTTACTCTCTTGCCTGGGCTAGAGTGTAGTGGGTCAGCCTAGCTCACAGCAATCTCTTTTTTTTTTTTTTGAGACAGAGCCTCAAGCTTCACCCTGGACAGAGTGCCGTGGCATCACAGCTCACAGCAACCTCCAACTCTTGGGCTCAAGCCATTCTCTTGTCTCAGCCTCCAAAGTAGCTGGACTACAGGTGCCCGCCACAACGCCCGGCTAAAGACCAACCTGACCAATAGCAAAACTCCATCTCTACCAAAAATAGAAAAAAATTAGCTGGATGTGGTGTCTGGGCTGTAGTCTTGGCTACTTAGGAGGCTTAGGAAGGAGGATTGCTCAAGCCCAAAGTTTGAGATTACAGTGAGCAACCATGATGCCACTGCAGCCCAGCCAGGCCACAGAGCAAGACTTTGTCAAAAACAAAAATAGAAGCAAAACCAAAACAAACCAAGGCATTAGGTGCGGGGAAGAGGCCCAGGAAGGATGCTCACATGAATTCAGAGTTATCTGCATTTAAAGGCTCAGGAGGACTGGCATTAACAAATTAAAAAGAGCAGGAAGAGGAATCAGCAGCTGAGACTGATGTTACAGCCACGGAGATAGGAAGAAAATCAGAAGTACAATTTACGGCTCTTCCCCAACTACGGATATCAGCTTTTCCCCATCCACTCTTTGTTCCCGGTGCCCCTCCAGGAAAGCCCTGGTGCCCTGGGTTGTACCGGCTCTCTCCATGGCCTCCTTGTTCATAACGAGCGTGTATTCATAAATGCCTCCGAGCACGGCCTCGGTGATATAGTGGGTCCCAAAATCTCGGAAGAGATCTCTGTACTCCCCGTAGCTGTACTCCAGGGGCAGCCGCCGGACTCTCTGCAGGAACTCGTAATGCAGCATGAGGCTTCTGGGTTTCAGCTTGTAATGTGCCACTTCAAGGTCAGAGCGTGCGTGCAGAAACGCGCTTTTCTAAATGAAATACCAACATGGGAAAACCAGACCTTTAAAGTTAGAAATCTGGAACGAGAAGATGAACTTTACAAATATCATCCAGTGCTCTGAGCCTGGGATCATCACTCTCATGATTCGTTTAGGGTACTTGAGGGGAGACAGCCCCTTTGACAAGCTCTCGGTTCTCATAAATATTCCGGCATCCCTTTCAGCATGGGAGAGCTTGCTCCTCATTCACCTTCTTACTGCAGCGAGCAAGGACTCTTAAGGGTAACAGGAGGTACATGGGGCCACTCGGATGGGATACAGGCCGTGCTGACCTGTGTGGGCGTGTGCTTTGGGAAGGCCGGATATGGCACGGTGGGCGAGCCGGCAAGCTATAGGCTGCACGCCATAGTGGAGCCCGCTCTTGTAAGTAAAGTTTTATTGGGATGCAGCCATGGCTGTTTGTTTATGTAATGTCTTGCTGCTGCTATCTCCCCACGGTGGCAGAGGAGTTGTGAAAGAGACCCTGCAGTCCCGCAAATCCTAAAGATTTTACTACTTCTCCCATTGCAGAAGAAGTTTGGCAAACCCTTGATCAGTGGCACAAACTGAAAGTTGCCAATGCTTGACAAAGGATATGCAACTTGGAGGTAAGGATGCAACCAGAGGTGTAGGGAGGGGCAAAGGGGAAGGCGGGAAACATGAGTGGGGTACGCTCCGGCCCAATCCTAGATCCTGCAGCTGCCTACAGCACACCAGCTCTTCTGGGGTCTGTCTCCCGGGCCCCTCACCTGGTTTCCTGGCTTGCTCCCTTCCCATTTTGCCCTGCTCACTCTCCCTTACCCTTCCCACCTAAGCAGTCACTAGGTCCTCTTGTTATTATTATTTTTGCTTTTTTGTTTTGTTTTCTGGGTTTTGGCCAGGGCTGGGTTTGAACCCACCACCTCTGGTATATGGGGCTGGCACCCTACTCCTTTGAGCCACAGGCACCGCCCCTTGTTTTGTTTTGCAGTTTTTGGCCAGGGCTAGGTTTGAACCCACCACCTCTGGCTTGTCATTATTACTTTTATAAATGTTACATCTGTTCCTCTTTCTTCCCTTTCTTCTTACTCTAGCCTGCCTTCAATGACCCAATCAGAGTCGATGTCCTAAAACTCTGACATATGGTTAACACTTAACACAAAAACCCTGCACGGCTCACTGTTGCCTCTGGAAGAGAACCAGCTCCCTCCCTTCGGTTATAAGAACATCGCCACCTGTCCCCTGGTTGCCTCTCTGGCTTCAGCTTCTGCAACCTGAAGTTGTCCTCTCTAAACCTTATTATTTGCCACCAACCACACCGTCTGTCTGTGGTGTTCAACTTTTCACTGTTCTCCAAATACGCCTTTCTCTTTCATGATGCAATTTTGCACATGCGGTTCCTTCTCCCTGAAATCTTCTTTCCACCTTTTCTGCCTGACACATCCCTACTCAGCCACGGCCTCCTATTTGATACCACCCCTGAAATGCCCCACTCCCATTCCCTTTTCTAGGATTGAACAGCGCTTGCTTGTATTTCCTTCATAGCCTGCACTGTGCCGCCTTACAGCTGCTACAAAGAATGGGGAATAGTGTCTGCTGACGTGGACATGAAGGCAAGAATTACCGAGGGTCCCACTCTCTAGGGCGTGCTTGGCACAAGTCAGCATCCTATAACTGCCCATTTGAATCAGGGAAGGAGAGAAGGAGAAAGAAAGGGTGTGAACAGAGGGCCGTTTTTGTCTTCCCTCCTAACAAGGTCAGTTTCTTTAATCAGCCCACAGGTCAATCTTGAGCACCTGTTAAGTGCCATTCTGAGTCTACAGAAGGAAGAATAAGTTTCTGCACCCAAGAAGTTCACAGCCTGGAAGAAGAAGAAAAAATAAGCGAAGATAGTCTAACTAACAGACTAATAGTCTAACTGATGTTTGCTATCCATTTGCTGCTGGTAGTTATTTTGGCAGCAGAGATATTTCTTTCTTTCTTTCTTTTTTAAATAAATACATGTATTTTATTATTCTTCATTACATTATTCCCCCCCCAACCCCCTAGTGGTAAGACAGAATTTATTTACAGAAAAGAATACAGAAAACACTAAAGCTCCTGGTAGAGGGAGAGAATTCAAGTGGGGAGAGAGAAGCTCTCTCCGTTTCTCTCCCGGTCTTTCCCCGTCTCCTCCTTTAG
>CAUYON010056112.1:0-11062 GCA_963573935.1 Arctocebus calabarensis
CTACTAGGGAGGCTGAGGCAAGAGAATCACTTAAGCCCAAGAGCTGGAGGTTGCTGTGAGCAGTGTGACGCCACGGCACTCTACCCAGGGCGATAAAGTGAGACTCTGTCTCTACAAAAAAAAAAAAAAAAAGAAAAGGCCTTACAAAGAATTCTAACATCTAAAGTGGGAGAGAGGGTCGGTGCCTGCAGCTCAGTAGCTAGGGCGCCAGACACATACACTGGACCTGGCGGTTTGAATCTAGCCTGGGCCTGCCAAAAACAATAGCAACTACAACCAAAAAATAAAAATGGTCAGGTGTTGTGCGGGCACCTATAGTTCCAGCTACTTGGTAGGCTGAGGCAGGAGAATCCCTTAAGCTAAGAGTTTGAGGTTGCTGTGAGCTGTGATGCCACGGCACTCTACCGAGGGCAACAAAATGAGACTCTGTCTCAAAAAAAAAAAATAATAATAATACATAAAATAAAATAGAGTGGGAGAGAATTAGGCCTGTAATCCTAGCACTCTGGGAGGCCAAGGCAGGTAGACTGCCTGAGCTCAGGAGTTTGAGACTAAGCAAGAGTGAGACCCTATCTTTACTAAAAATGAAAAAACTAATCAGCCTGTAGTCCCAGCTACTTCAGAGGCTGAAGCAAGAGGATCACCTGAGTCCAAGACATGGAGGTTGCTATGAACTCTGATGATGCCATGGCACTCTGCCCAGGGTTACAGAGACTTTGTCTCAAAAAAATAAAAAAATAAAAAATAAAGTGAGAAAGTGAGAAAGAATTGTTTTTTGGGTGAAGAAGCCTCTGGCCAAATAGGGATGCAGACCCCAGTCCACTTGGGTTTCCTTCCAGTGTCCTTGAGGCATTTCCTTGGAATTCAGAGGAGCACAATGAGTAATAGCTGGGAAACCACAATGACAGAACATGGCAAGGAGGTGGTATGGAACAGCCTATCTTTCTTCTCAAGTGCACTACAGAACTCTAAAAATGTTTCTTTTGTCCCTTTTCTTCTCTCTTTTCATATGTATGTGGTATGTTAAAAAATATACATAACATGGAAACTGGAGGACATTTTACTAAGTGAAATAAGTATGGCATGATCTCGCTTATATGTGATAAGTGAGAATGATAAACCACATAAACCTTCAAAAAGGTTGAATTCATAGTAGAGTGTAGAATGTGGTGGCCAGGGACTGGGACGATGATCAAAAGGTACAGTTTCAGACAGGCAGGAAGAACAAGCTTTAGTGACCTATTGCACAGAATGGTGATCATAACAATAATGCACTGTATATTCAAAATTGCTAAAAGAGCAGACTTTAAATGTTTTCACCAAAAAGGATATATAAGGTAATGGATTTGTTAATTAGCCTGATTTAATCATTCCATAATGCAAGCATATAAATGTATTAAAAATATCACATCTACCCCATAAATATGTACAACTATTTGTCAATTAAAAACTAAGTAAATAGGGCGGCGCCTGTGGCTCATCGAGTAGGGCGCCGGACCCATATGCTGAAGGTGGCGGGTTCAGGCCCCGCCTCGGCAGATAGCCGGGCGTTGTGGCGGGTGCCTGCCAGTCCCAGCCACTCGGGAGACCGATGCAAGAGAATCGCCTGAGCCCAGGAATTGGAGGTTGCTGTGAGCTACGAGACAGAAAAGAATAGAAAGGAAAACATAGGAAGAAAGAAAATGTATGTGCACAAATACAATTATTTCTGTGTGCAAACGACATGATCACCTACACCCCCCCCCAAAAATAATAAAAACTTAAAAAAAAAAAATTACTGGTGATCCTCTCCTTGCTATCAGAAACCTCATCCTGACGGGCAGCGCCTGTGGCTCAAAGGAGTAGGGCGCCGCCCCATTCGCCAGAGGTGGCGGATTCAAACCCAGCCCTGGCCAAAAACTGCAAAAAAAAAAAAAAAAAAACTCAGGCTCAGTGCCTGTGGCTCAACGGGCTAAGGCGCCAGCCAAGTATACCTGAGCTGGCGGGTTCGAATCCAGCCCAGACCCGCCAAACAACAATGACGGCTGCAACCAAAAAGTGGCCGGGCGTTGTGGCGAGCGCCTGTAGTCCCAGCTACTTGGGAGGCGGATGCGAGAGACTCACTTAAGCCCAGGAATTGGAGGTTGCTGTGAGCCGCGATGCCACAGCACTCTATCTAGGGTGACAGCTTGAGGCTCTGTCTCAAAAAAAAAAAAAGAAAAGAAAAAAACTCATCCTGAGGCTTGGCGCCCAAGGCTCAGTGCTTAGGTGCCAGCCACATACACTGAGGTTGGCGGGTTCGGGCTCGGGTTCAAATCTGCCAGCCTCAGTGTATGTGGCTGGCACCCTAACCACTAAGCTGGCACCCTAACCACTAAGCACCCTAACCACTGAGCTTACTTTTCTTTTTTTTTTTTTTTTGTAGAGACAGAGTCTCACTTTATCACCCTCGGAAGAGTGCCATGGAGTCACAGCTCACAGCAACCTCCGATTCCTGGGCTTCCTAGGCGATTCTCTTGCCTCAGCCTCCCGAGTAGCTAGGACTACAGGCGCCCGCCACAACACCCGGCTATTTTTTGATGCAGTTTGGCCAAGGCCAGGTTTGAACCCACCACCCTCGGTATATGGGGCCAGCGCCCTACTCACTGAGCCATAGGCGCCGCCCTGAGCTTACTTTTCTAATGTCATCTCTTCTCTCTTTTTTTTTTTTTTTGTAGAGGCAAAGCCTCACTTTATGGCCCTCAGTAGAGTGCCGTCACGGCGTCACACAGCTCACAGTAACCTCCAACTCCTGGGCTTAGGCGATTCTCTTGCCTCAACCTCCCGAGTAGCTGGGACTACAGACACCCGCCACAACACTAGGCTATTTTGTTGTTGTTGTTGTTGTTGTTGTCGTCATTGCTGTTTAGCAGGCCCTGGCCGGGCTCGAACCTGCCAGCCTCAGTATACGTGGCTGGCATCCTACTCACTGAGCTATGGGCGCTGAGGCTAATTTTTCCTTTTTTTTTTTTTTTAATTTTTTTTGGAGACAGCACCTCAAGCTGTTGCCCTGGGTAGAGTGCCGTGGCATCACAGCTCACAGCAACCTCCAACTCCTGGCTCAAGCGATTCTCCTGCCTCCACCTCCCAAGTAGCTGGGACTACAGGTGCCCACCACAACGCCCAGCTAAATTTTTCCATTTTTTGTAGAGAAGAGGACTCCCTCTTGTTCAGGCTGGTCTCAAACTCCTGAAGTCGAGTAGTCCTCCTGCCTGGGTCTCTCACAGTACTAGGATTACAGACTGCTGACTATTATATCTTTTTGAAATGTTCTAATCTTAGGAATACAAGATGCTCTAGGCTCATGTTGTATTTTCCTTCACCGCATCCCTGGAATCAATCTCTTCTCCAAGGAGCCCTTATTCTATTTATATATTTATTTATTTATTTAATTTTATTTTCTGAGACAAGAGTCTCACTTTGTCACCCTCGTTAGAGTGCTGTTGAGTCACAGCTCACAGCAACCTCAAACTCTTGGGCTCAAGTAATTCTCTTGCTTCAGCCTCCCAAGTAGCTGGGACTACAGGTACCTACCACATGCCCAGCTATATTTTTATTATTTTATTTTATTTTTTGTAGAGACAGAGTCTCACTTTATCGCCCTCAGTAGAGTGCTGTGGCATCACACAGCCCACAGCAACCTCCAACTCCTGGGCTTAGGCAATTCTCTTTCCTCAGCCTCTGGAGTAGCTGGGACTACAGGCACCCGCCACAATGCCCTGCTATTTTTCTGTTTTGCAGTTCAGCAGAGGCTGGTTTGAATTCGCCACCTTCCGTACATGGGGCTAGCGCCCTACTCCATGAGCCACAGGTGCCTCGCCCAGCTATATTTTTAAAGACGAAATCTCACTCTGGCTCAAGCTGGTCTCAAACTTGTGAGCCCAAGTTATCCACAACTTGGCTTCCTAGAGTGCTAGGATTACAGGCGTGAGCCATGGCACCCAGCCCCTTGAAGACTGATATTTATTTATTTATTTATTTATTTTTGCTTTTTTATTTCAGCTGGCTTTTACTTTTCTTAGTTTCCTTGTTTTTTTTTTTGTTTTGTTTTGTTTTTCCCATTGTCCTTCCTTGTAATGATGTGCGGGCCAGTTGCCTCCCAAGTAGCTGGGATGGCAGGTGCTCGCCACAACGCCTGGTGGTGTTCTTTCCTGGTGGTTGAGACGGGGTCTTTTCTCTGGCTCACTCATGCTTATGCTGGCCTTGAACTGTGAGCACTGGAAATCCACCCGCCTCGGCCTCCCACAGCGCTGGGATTACAGACGTGAGCCACCACGCCCGGCCAGAGACTGACATTTAGAAACCATGATCTGGGCATTAGATGTGATAATTGCTTATGGAGTATCACTGCTTCTCAGATCTCAGGGGTCAGAGCTAGGAAATAAGTTGTTTACATACTAACTCACCTAAATAACCCTAAAGAAATATTTCTTTATCTATATTTCTTTATTTAAACCCTATATTTCTTTATCTACTTATTCATATATTTGTAAAACGTGAATTGATACTGCTACTTTGCATGTTTTCTAACTTTATACACACGGTTTTGACCTATAAATATTTTTCTGCAACCTGATGTTTTTGTTTGACACTCACTTTCTAAATTTAACCATGTTAACATATATAGTTCTAATTGTTCCTTTTCACAATTATCTTAATAGTAGCCTTTTATATGACTCATCCACCGCATTATTTCTAAGAGCCACAGAGCTGCCAATTGTAATGATTATTGTTAGTCACTCACAGTTATTTGTAGGTAGTAAGCAGTTTCCTAAGGAAAAAGGAAAACTGGGTGCCCAGCTCTCACTTAGGGACATTGTAACTGTCACATTCATCTAGTGAACCTTCTCTTTTGAAAAACATAGTAGAAGAGTTTTGGTTAATGGCCAACCACCCCATTCCTCTAGTCACAGTTGTTTGTGAATGATACTTGTATGGTGTATAACTACATCAAAATGGAATTAATAAAAGAGGAGGGTACCTGTCCACTTGTATTCTTCTCCCCCACCCATACCTGTAGTGTCCAGGAGCTCCCACTGAAAAGACTAGTGATGTACTGGCATCAGTTGATAGTGACAGGGCAGTGGCAAGTTAGTGGGCTTATCCTGGATCTGGATTTATAGAGATTTTGTTTTGTTTTTGAGACAGTCTCAATCTGTTGCATGGGCTTTGGGCTGGAGTACCAGGGCCTCAGCCCGGGTCACAGCAACCTCACCCTCCTGGGCTCAAGCGATCCTCCTGCCTCTGCCTCCCAACAAGGCATACTGAGCATAGCTGAGACAACAAGTGTACACCATCATGTTTGGCTAACTTTTCTATTTGTAGTAGAGATGGGGTCTTGCTCTTGCTCAGGTGGGTCTCCAACTCCTGACCTCAAGTGATCCTCACACCTCAGCCTCCCAGAGCGCTGGGATTACAAGTGTGAGCCACTGCACCGAGCTGGATCTGTTTTTACTCTCGTTATCACACTATATTGCTAAAGGAATAGTATAGATTGGAAATTACAAACCTGAATTTTAGTCCTTACTATGCCACTAACTCACTGTGTGACCTTGAACAAGTTATACCTCTCCTCTGAACATCCAGTTGACAACATGTACAACGATAGCGTTGGGTTAGAAGGGTTCCATGATACGTTCCTACTCCAAACTTCTGTGAAACATCAGACTAAAGTCAACTAGGTCCCCAATCACAGAAACATACCAAAGCATCGTTAACATAAGTTCACTTCTGGGATGGAAGGGAATCTTGAGTTGAAGGTAGTTATTGTAGTCCAGCCTTCCCTGATAACTTGAAGTTTTGCTACAGCTGCCATTAGCACATCTCCAAGCACAGTTTTTATACTTCTTTTTGCTAACAGCCCAAATAAAATTAAAAACTACCTGCTTGAGGCCAGGCATGGTAGCTAATGTCTGTAATCCTAGCACTTTGGGAGGCCCAAGCAGGTGGAGTGCCTGAGCTTATGAGTTCAAGACCAGCCTCAAGAGCAAGAAACTGTCTCTAAAAATAGCTGAGCATTGGGCAGCGTCTGTGGCTTAGCGAGTGGGGCACCAGCCCCATATACCGAGGGTGATGGGTTCAAACCCGGCCCTGGTCAAACTGTATCAAAAAATAGCCAGGCGTTATGGCAGGCACCTGTATTCCCAGCTACTCGGGGGGCTGAGGCAAGAGAATCGCCTAAGCCCAGGAGCTGGAGGTTGCTGTGAGCTGTGATGCCACAGCACTCTACCATGGGTGACAAAGTGAGACTCTATCTCTATAAAAAAAAAAAATAGCTCAGCATTGTGGCAGGCACCATCGTCCCAGGTACTCAGGAGGCTGAGGCAAGAGGATCCCTTGAGCTCAGATGTTTGAGGTTGCTATGAACTATGATGCTATGATTCTACAGTACCCTGGCCCGGGGCTACATAGTGAACTCTGTCTCAAGGAAAAAAAAATCATTTTCTGGTGAGTCACAAAGCAGCCATTGGAATAAGATTACTGTATTAAAATAAGGCAAGACGAGAAGAAAGAGACAAGATGTGAAGCCAAGGAGGACCCTAGGAATGCAATGGCCTTGGAGATGCAAAGCAGAATGTAAGAATGGAAGCCGAGGGGAATCCCCTAACCCCAGGGAAAGTGTTTACAGAGGCTTCAAGACAGAGGGTCTTACAATGAACATGTAGGCTACAATGGAAAGATCCTGGACTTCAGCAGCAGAAATGGGTTCAAAATCTCACCCCATCACTAGCTCGATATGCAATTTATGTGATTCTGGGCAAATTAGCCTTACTGAGCTTCAGTTTTTCCATCTGTAAAATGAAGATGAAGGATAATATCAATTTCATGGAGTTATTAGGATTAAATTAAGTAAGAAATTATACATAAGGATGCCTACTATATAAATGTTAACTCCTCTCTTCTTTTTCCCTTGGGCTATCAGGGGTACCCAATGGCACCATGGGCTGATTTTGGGAAGACTTTTTGCTTATCTGTGGTGTCAGTTATCATGAAAGGTATGCTGGGGGCAGTGCCTGTGGCTCAGTGAGTAGAGTGCCGGCCCCATATACAGCGGGTGGAGGGTTCAAACCCAGCCCCAGCCAAACTGCAACAAAAAAATAGCTGGGCATTATGGCAGGTGCCTGTAGTCTCAGCAACTCGGGAGGCTGAGGCAACAGAATTGCCTAAGCCCAAGAGCTGGAGGTTGCTGTGAGCTGTGACACCATAGCACTCTACCGAGGGCAACAAAGTGAGACTCTATCTCAAAAAAAAAAAAAAGGCTCAGCGCCTGTGGCTCAAGCGGCTAAGGCACCAGCCACATACACCTGAGCTGCTGGGTTTGACTCTAGCCCAGGCCCGCCAAACAACAACAGCTGCAACCAAAAAATGGCCAGCCGGGCTTTGTGGTGGACGCCTGTAGTCCCAGCTACTTGGGAGGTGGAGGCAGGAGACTCGCTTGAGCCCGGGAATTGGAGGTTGCCGTGAGGGGGACAGTTTGAGGCTATGTCACAAAAAAAAAAAAAAAAGAAAGAAAGGTATGCTGGGACCCTTTTTTTTTTTTTGCTAATCAACTTTCATTAGTGTTTGTATATTTAATGTGTGGCCTAAAGCTATTCTTCCAGCGTGAGGCAAAGAAAAAAAATAATAAGCTGGACACCTCTGATAGAGGAAAAGAGAGAAAGTAGAGACCAGAGTGTGAAGAACTGAGATATGCTTTGGATACATGGTTTGGTGGGCACGAAGCCAGGGTCTAGGCAGCAAGGGATACTGATAAGAGTCTGAGGAGAGGAACATTGTGGTTCTGAGTTACCATTCTGTTTGTAGCAAATGCCAGCCAGTGGCCTAAAGAGCAGGATCTATCTCTACTCCCTACCTGGGTTAGGATTAGGAAAACTCATGCAGATTAACAATCACGGGGCAGGTATATTAAGTAGGAGAATTTCAGCTGAAGGCTAGTTGTTCAATCTGAACCGGGTTCACACCTGACCTGCTAAGAACTAGGTCTAATTCCTGGCCTAACCTGCTATTAGAGGCGAGACAGTCTGCCCTTATGTTAGCCAGGATTGGTTCAGAAACTGAATGGAGCTAAGCCTTTGGATCAATGGTATAGCACAAATAATAGTTATAACTTATGAGTAATTACTATATGCCAGGTTTTCACATATCTTCTACACAACCCTTGGAGGTGGGAACTTTCCTTTCCAAAAAAAAAGAAGTTCTTTCAGAAAAGGAAATTGAGTTCCGGAGAGGTCAAGCAACTTGTCCAAAACGATACAGTTCATAAGTGGTAGGGCCAAGAGTTTAAAAAATTCTAAAGTTTGCCAGCTGAAGAAGAGTTTTTAATTGTTGGCAACGTAAAGAAATTTCTAGAAAAGAATTTTCTAATATTATGACAAACAGATTCCTTACTAGTAGTACAATATACCTCCTAACATGTCCATATGGGCCCCAGTCTCAAACCTTTGATATTTCCACCAGAAACCCATATAACAGAAGGCAGCCCTGTGGAGTATTTTCCACAGGAAACATCTGCCCAAATACTTCGAAGGCTGTAAAGTGTCCCAAGAGGGAGGAGGAGAAACTGAAACCAATCACAAGCATGGTGGTAAGTCCAGGTACCAGGTGGCCTGAACCAGAGAGAAAACGCAGGCTTCCTGCCTTCCGCTCCCTCTGGAAGCATGCTCTGCTAAAATAAACTCTTTCCAGGACTCAGCTTCCCAGGTTAGTGATCTGGTTTTCTTCTAATAGGAAGTGAGCTGTCTCTCAATCAGGAGGTGCAGGGAGGGGAGAGATTATTGCCAATTAGAAGAAATAAATGGGAAGTTTCAGACATTTCATGTCTTTGCAAATAAGAGAGCTCTACTTTATTCTCAGAGTTGATCACAGCCTACCCACAGGATAGACCTTCTATCCTTGAGTGTTTACAAGAGAATCAATTTTTTTTTTTTTTTTTTTGCAGTTTTTGGCCCGAGGCTGGGTTTGAACTGGCCACCTCCGGCATGTGGGGCTGGTGCCCTACTCACTGAGCCACAGGCACCACCCCAAGAGAATCAATTTTAAAAGATCTTTAAATCCTTTTTTGTTTAAAGAAACTGACATAATAGAAAGAAAAGACTGAGTCTCTGCCAAGAAAAGTCTTTCTGAAACTTCTTTGACTTGGATCAACAGCACTTTAAGGTCTTTCCATAAACCAAGTCATGGGCCTCGAATAGAAAATTGCTACCAGGAAACAAGACTTTTTTTTTTTTTTTTTTTTGGATGGGATGTCTTTGAGTTGAAATAGAGTCTGTAATTGCCCTGAATATATTGTTCAGAGTCATTATTCTTCATATTTCAACTTCACATGTGGTTAATGAGGACTGTTCCCATTTTCAAGGCACCGTGGAGTCAGGAGCAGGAATCCATCCTGATCCTTGTTCTCCAAGGGGTTCCAGTTTGGAAAGAAAACACTGATACTCACAGATGGTAAAAGAGAGTGAATGAAAGAATGGAGAAAGTGGGAAGGTCTTAGGGAGACGGAGCACAGAACACATTAGTGGGTTCTAAGTCAGAATTCGGACTGAGTAAGAAGAGAAGTTCCTTAGTCTTCTCCCAGACTGATGAGGGGAAATTTTTCCTTATCTGGAGATAGAGGGATATTGTCATTTCCTTATATATCTCCTCCTTTATCTTCTCTTCAGCCATCCATGTATCCCCTGCTACACCACTCATCTATCCATTCATTCAACCAGCAACATGCCAAGTTGTCCTCGGCAATATTTACAGCAGAACCTCCTTAGTTGACCACTTCCCTACGTTGACCATCTCCTTAAGTAGACCTAATTTTCATAGACTGGACATGCACCAAATATATGTACCAATATAATAGGCTGAGTTTCTTACATTGACCACTTCCGTATGTTGACCAGTTTGTTACAGTCTCTTGGGTGGTCAACTTACAGAGATTCCACTGTATTTTCTCATGCATCCCTTAAAGCAACCTTGTGAGTTTAGAACCATTATTCTACTTGACCATTGGGAAACCAAAGGCAAGGCAGGATAAGTGACTTACTTACTTAAGGTCACACAACTAGTACTTGGTTCAACTGAGATTTGCCCCTTTGTCTCTGAAAGCTTGTATACTCTTTGCTATGCTGAAAAGTCAAGGATTTCTTAGAGATGAATTAGATTTGTTGCCTTTGAACAACTTGTTCAATGGAGGAGAAAGACACTTGAATAATTTCTTCATTTATTCAGTCATTTGACGGTATTTATTGACTACCCACTATTCAATAGTTGATTTGCAAAGCAAAATCAGACATAATTCCCTGCTTTCAAGAAACATATGGTCTTTAAGAGGTAGACAAACACACACAAAAAAATTACCTCAGGTAACTAACAATATAATGTAATAAATTATCTAAGAAATGAATTCTAGGCCAGATGCCATAGTTCACACCTGTAATCCCAGCATTCTGAAAGGCTGAGGTGGATGGATTGCTTGAGCTCAGACTGGTCTCAGGAGTTCAAGAACAGCCTAAGCAGAATGAGCCCTCATCTCTAATAAAAATAGAAAAATTAGCAGGATGTCAAGGCATATGCCTTGTACTCCTAGTTCCTTAGGAGGCTAAGGCTGGAGATTTGCTAGAGCCCAGCCAGAAGTGTGAGGTTGCAGTAAGCTATGATATGCTACTGCACGCCATCTTGGGTGACAGTGACTATCCCTCTCCCACAAAAAAGAAAGAAAAAACCATTCTAGGTCTGGACCCAGTGGCTGGTACCTATAGTCTCAGCTACTCAGTAGGCTGAGGCAGGAGAATCACACAAGACCAGCCTGGGCAACATAGTGAGATCTCATCTCTTAAAAAAAAAAAACAACTTAGGCTCGGCGCCTGTGGCTCAATGGGCTAAGGCACCAGCCATGTACACCTGAGCTGGCGGGTTTGAATCCAGCCCCAGGGCCCGCCAAACAACAATGACAGCTGCAACCAAAAAATGGCCAGGCGTTGTGGCGGGCGCCTGTAGTCCCAGCTACTTGGGAGGCAGAGGCAAGAGACTCGCTTGAGCCCAGGAATTGGAGGTTGCT
>CAUYON010056113.1:0-37208 GCA_963573935.1 Arctocebus calabarensis
ATTCACTCAGTTCCAGCCCTGTCCCTGATTGATGTTGCTGCTGGAACAGAACAAGTTCACAGAATTTATTTCTGTCAAGGCTATTTTCCCTGGTCAGACTAGGGCTGCAAATGGGTTTTACTCAGTCTGTGAGTTCCAGCCCTTTGTCTCATCTTTCATCCCCTGAGGGCCAGGTTAAGCAAAGCAGCCCCTCTGAGAGTATTCTAATCCCTGTGCTGTGTCCAGGCTGGTACCGCCTCAGGCAAATCCTTCATGTGCCTTGGTTGCTGGTCCGCTCTGCCAGCACCAGAGAAGCCGCCTGCTTCCCCTGGCTGCCCAGAAGACTGGGAGTGTCTTCTCAAAACATCCCCAGGGGTGCAGCTCTCCAGCTATTGTCCCCGGAGCTGGTCTCGTCTCGTGCCTCAGGAGACCTTCCCACCAGCCAGGTCTCCCCTCGGCTCAATCCCCGCTCACCAATCCTGAGCCACCAGCTCCGTTCAGCCACAATCTGTGCCCATCCACACCCCTCAAGAAAATCTCCAAGAGTCTGGACTCTGTGGGGAACAGCCCTCCAGACCTCGGGGTGAGAGTGGAGGGGAGCACCAGGAACACCAACTTGCAGGTAGAGAGTATGTACAGTTTTATGCCTAGCTGGAGAGCACCACAGCACCCTAGTAGGGGAAGGAGGTCTGGTTTTTTGAGGGTCTCTCCCGTGGGGTAGAGTGGGAGGACATCCGAACTCTGCTCACTTGTTTGTATGGAGGTATGGAGTATACTGTGAACGTCACTCATGGGGAAGGGGACTCCCTTCTGCTTGGTGATGTGCTCTGTACCTTTTTGTTTGTGCCCTCAGGGTCTCAGGTTGCCCCAGCAGGGTTGATGTGCGCTTTTCGACCTTTTCTTTTGACTCAGATCCAAACCATTGGCTTTCTTGCTGAGTTTCTGTCCTTTAATTCTCCTTCTGGATGGGAACCTCTGCGGAAAGCTGGCTACAGATCGCCATCTTGGCTCCTCCCCCCAGAATATTCATTTCTTTAGCTGATGCTTTTCAAAAATTCATTTAGGAAATGTAAACATGGTAATCATTGGCTAAGAATATCATAATGAAACAGGCCCTAGTCCAGACTTAGACGTATGGATAGTCCAATTATGTGAAGGTGCCTAAACACAGTCTCTGTCAGGTGCACGGTAGGCTGTACTTTTGCTATTTTTCTACATCATATACTACCACTGTGAGAAAATATGAGACCTGCATTAGACAATTTTTCTCAAAGAAAAGCACTGTCTGTGTGTGCTTAATAAATGTTTTGGTTGATGAGGTTGACATGATGATCTTCTGTTTTTTAAGTAAGTAGCATAAAAGTAAATATTGGTTTTCTCTGAATGGAAGAAAACAAAGAGACTCTTCATTAATATTTATATGTACAGTTCAAAGTCATGAATGTAATATGATATTTTTCTCCTGTTATACAAATTAGTGTGCCATAATATGACATGACTACAGAAAGAATGTTGATATTAAAACCAATGTATTATGTCCTAATAACCTCACAATTTAGAAATCCTTTTAATAGATGTTTGAAGAGATTTGTGAAATAATTACTTAAATACTTAACAGAATATTTATATGAGTTGGTATTTATTGTTAGCTGTTCCTTGATACTCTTTTATTTTTCTTTTGAAGCATTATTGAATTTTTATATTACTTTAGTCATTAATATCAAGAAAATGACATTGTATTCATGAGTGTTACTGTTTTTTAAACACTAAACAAATTTTAAAGAGTTAACCTTCTCATATTGTGTAATTTTTATTATTGCCATTTCAGAAACTCAAGGATGTGAACAAGCGTCTTTTTGAAAGGCTTAAAAAGAACACTGGCACTGAGATTGCTGGAAAAACAAGTAACAAAAATTCACATCACAATGTAAAATTAATCTCATTTTTTTGAGGTGTCTATAGGTGATTTAGAATTAAAAGGTGATACTTAGGAATGGATTGCCTATATAATTATGATGCTCAGGGGTTAATTTAACATTATTTACATCAAAGAACACTAAACTTAGAAGAAAGGCTCTTCAGATGCTCAACAATATATGCTCAGAAGTGAGGACATGGTCAGTGAGAGGGAAGGAGTTGATCGTAAGCAAAGATCATGTAAGGACTTAGCATCTAGAAATGTGCAGAAAATGTACCCTATACAAAGATTATGCCTGGATGTGAACACTAATTCCTGCAGTGTAGTTACAGTACACGCTGAGGACTGAGGTGATCATTTCCCCAGCTGCCAAGAACATCAGCTGGTCCCATAAGCTGAAAGGAGCCAAGTTGCTCCAGGTTGCCTATTCTCTGACTGGTCAATGCAGGGATACAAAGGCTCAGCTACATTACTTCAGTTCCAGACAACTTCAACGCACCCCACCAGCTCCCGAGCTCCCTATGGGATAAGGTGAGGTGCCCGTGCAACTGCATGGAGATTCCCCTCCTGCTCTGTCTAACCCTGTTCCCCTCACTCCCTCACAGAAGTCATTGCTGAGAGACCTCCCCATAAACCTCCTCCACAGGAGTGTCCAGCCACGTGACCTCAAGAGTCTGTCCATTCTGCACAGCCATATGACGATCTGATAGAGTTGTTTCAATAGTTGGCTCCTTTCCATAGCAACTTCCTGATTTCTGAGGAATCCCTATTAAATAGACAAAGCGAGACACGAGTGTCTTCTTCCCATAAGCTCAACTGCCTATTCCTTTCTCGCACTGATGCATTTATATACCCCAATCATTCTGAGAATTTATTGCAAATAGAAGAAACTTTTAAAATGTGTATAGAAGTTTAGCTAAAATAATGACTATTATAGCATTATTTATAACAGAAAAAAATCATCAGGATAAAGTAAAAACACACTAGATACATATATAAGCGGGGCATATATGTGAACCTAAAGCCAATACATGATGAGAAAATTGAGACAGAAAATGTGAAAACATCTTAGAAAGTATTAATATCATTATTCACATAACTGCATTTGCTTCTATCTCCAAATTTCCTTTCCTCTCTGAATTCTCGATTTTCTGTCTAGATTTTATGTCTATTTATAGTCATACTCAGATGGAATAATATACCATATTTTCCAGGCAAGACTCTAGATTATAGCTCAAGTAGCATGTAGTTAAATTTATCAATAAATGCTCTCACCATTTTGCTGTGGTGCCTCGTTTGGTAACATCAGAGGAAGTTCATTGGATTAAAGTATTTTTCCTGGATGATTCTCCCAAAATACAGATGGGCATTGAGCTTTTCCTTTGGGTTCAAGATCCTTGCCTTTGGTGTTTTCTAAATTATGCTAGATTGCTACTTGTGTGTGAACTGAGTCTATTGACTGAATAAACACGTCAGTAAATGTCTTCCCTGTCATAGTTTCCAAGTTTCATCCTAATGGTGGCAGTAATGTAAGCGGCATTCAAACACTTCCAAATATGTCTAAAGTGTGTACTTACTGCTCTAATTATTTTCCATGAAAGCTGTTCTACTTTATTACCCAAATGAGAGCTATTATTGTCTTTTCTTCTGATAATTGTATTTTTGGTATTTATTTCAGGGTTTTAAGATGTTTTAAAACCTATTTAGGTTTTTTTTTTATGAATTTAATGCTAATTAAAATAATGGATTAGTAGACTTGGAAAATCAAATCATTATTCAGCCAGAACGATGGAAAGGCTTATTTAATTGACCACCCCAGATCATATTAAACCCATTCTGGAAGAATCATCACAGGGCTTCACATGTTGTAGATACTGTATTTTGTCCTACAGAAGATACTAAAATTGGTTTTCCAGATGTTTTTAACAAGTAATTTAAAGGCTGATTGAAGTAGTAGGTGGTTAATCTCTGACATTGATATAGGAGGCAGATGGACATTTATTAAGCAACTATCATTTTTCTTTTATTAATTCCTACAGATAAAGTGATTTCAGCTGACGGTGTGCAAGTCAAACGAAATTCAGAGTGTGGCTTCCTAATACCACAGAATGCTTTGTTTGCCATCTCAGGGGCTCTACTGAAAGTAAATCGTAGCTTTTATGCAGTTTTCAACCAGAGCAGCAATTTGTTCTGACAGGATGAAGATTAGAGTAGACAGCAGCACTTTTTTATTAGAAAACATGATATTTTATAATAAAATGAAAAGGAATTTGCCACGATTTATAAGAATTCATGTTTTAAACTTGTAATTTTAGAAACATTTCTTTATCATGATATCATTTGCATCTGTTTCTATATAGTAAATAAACAATAATTTTGATTTGCTTACTGAATTTTATAAGTTAAATAAGTGTTTGGGCTTTTGAAAAGCACGGACAGATTCAGGGAAAACTGGGTTCAACAAATCCTCGAGTCATCAGATTTAGTAAGAAGCAAGCTAATAATATTTTATCTTAAATATAGATTATTGAAATAAAATGAAAACAAATATTGTATATATCCAGGGATTTTGCCAAACAATGTTTGATACAATATTAAAATAAATGAATGAAGGGTGGACGTGGTGGCTCATGCCTGCAATCCTAGCACTCTGGGAGGCTGAGGCAAGAGCGTCATTTGAGCTCAAGAGTTCAGCACCAACCTGAGCAAGATCGAGACTCCATTTTTACAAAAACTAGAAAAATTAGCCTGGTGTTGTGATGGGGGCCTGTAGTCCGAGCTACTCAAGAGGCTGAGGTAGAAGGATTGAGGGAGCCCAGAAGTTTGAGGTTGCTGTCAGTTAGGCTGATGCCACAGCACTCCAGCCTGGGGCAATGGAGTGAGACTATGTCTCAAAAAAAAAAAAAAGAATGATTTTAGCATAGTTTTTATAACTTAGGAGGAGCATAATATTTTTAAAAACTTATAATATATTCAGTTTAGTTACAGATGGTATTCCACCTAGTAAACAAAATTTAATAATTTATCCTTTTGTATTTGTATTATGCCTGTTTGAAAATTATCTTATTTTTACTCTCCTTTGTTTGATGTGATGGTGACCACTTCAATTCCATATCATAATTTAAACAGCCTTAAGACTTCCAAGTTATTGAAATACGTATAGGTTTTATTTCACATGTTATTATATTTGATTTCTAGCAGCATTAATTAAAAAACTCAATGAACAAAAGGACCAGAAAAAAATACTGTTTTTTTAAATTCTCAGAACACTCCTTCTCCAATGCATTGAAAATGAAACCGCTAGACTGTCTATACGGCCTGCATAGAGAAGCCAAACATGTGAAATGCAAATCAGTCATTGATAGATAAATTAAATAGTCATGATCTGAATATTGAGTTTAGGCAAGCATCACAGTCTATTGGCACCGAGCTAGATTTCTTGTCTTGTACAAAAATGTTATGTTGTTCTCCTTAAGCAGCCATCCATCAGAGTGACTTCAAGGCCCCTAAGACCTGAAGAGGCAAACCTCATCCATCAGCCTCTTGACTTCAGTCAGAGCCACAGCAGGTACCTTAATGCATGGAAGCTGAGCTCACATCTTCTGATCATTTCCTTATAGGAGCACATTTAAAACCTCAATTTCATTGTAACTCTATTGTGATATTCCTTACTAAGTGATCTTCATTAAGAGCTCTCTTTTATGACAGAATATGTTCAGTTTTTGAAGAGTAATTTCCCATAACTTATGCTTAGTCTTTTGTTTGACTTCAGTAGGAATCTTGAAGAAAATGATTTTCTTATAAGTAAATGCAGCAACACTTATCATCTACTCACAGAAATTTTCCAGTGCAGGGTAAAATGGCAGGATCTGTAAAATGGTGAATCACAGAAGCAATTTTAAATTTAAAAAAGGGGATTGTGTGGCACATAATTAACCAGTACATTAAATCTGATTAACTGGCAATTTTGATGTGATTGTCTCTGTGTGGCAATTTTGAGGAAGAGATTTAAAAGTTGAAAATTAAGTTATACCAGCTGCTTGGTATTATATTGAGAAGTATAATTCTATGATTTTAAATTTTTTCTGATAAAAATAATTACGATGCTAATTATAAAAATAAATTTATGATAATAGCATTTATTCTTTAAAATAATTTAAAGTTTAAAGCAATTTTGATGAAAATATTTGTCAATAAAAATGGCCAAAGTTATCCTTTTAGTGATGGTGAAAAAAAAAAAAACCTCCCTTACTAAGAACATAAGATATATCTTGGAAATCAAGAATAATAAAGGAGATGTAAGTGATGTATTCAGAAATTTAAAATTATAACGGCCTTTTAAAAATCTGGAATAATTATATATAAATGATCATAGAAATCAATGTAATATAAACTACAATATACATAAAAAATAAAAGGACATATTTATCCAGAACTCACCAAGCACTCTATGGTTTACCTTTACATACATTGTTTATTTTTCTCCAGTTTTATTGATGTATGATTGAGAAATAAAAATTGCATGTATTTAAGGTATACACATCATGTTTTCCTATAACTATACTTCATGAAATGATTTTTACAAACAGATTAACTAGCACAGTATAACCTCTATAAGTTGACCACCTAAGAGACTGTAATAAACTGGTCAACACATGAGGGTGGTAAACATAAGGAACTGGACCTACCGTACCAATATGTACATGTGAGGCAGGACTGGTCTATGAAAATTAGGTCAACTTAAGGAGGTGGTCAATGTAGGGAGGGGATCAACTGTGGAGGTTCTACTACATATCCACTACCTTATGTAGTGACCATTTATGTGTATATATCTATGTTTGTCAATAACACTCAAGATCTATTCTGTTAGCAAATTTCCAGGATATAATATAATAGTATTTAGTGTAGTTCCCATGCAATACTTTTAAGTTTCTAGAACTTATATACCTTAAGACTGAACATTTATACCTCTTGACTATCTCCCCATTTCCTTCAACTCCTAACCTCTGGGAACAACTCCTGTCCTCTCTGTTTCTGTGAGTTTAACTTTTTGATGCCACAAATAAGTGAGATCATGCACTAGTTGTCTTTCTGTGCATAGTTTATTTCGCTACCCCTGAAGTCCTTCAGGTTTATTTATGTATTTGCAAATGGCAGGATGTCCTTACCTTAAGGTTGAACATTATTCCACTGCAAGTCTGTATCAATTCATTGCAAACTATCACACTACTAATTACATACACATATAATAACTGAGCTTCAAAATTCATGAAGCAAACAAACACAAAACAAAAAAAATACAAAACTAGTGGCTACTCTATTGAATTTTGCAGGTATAGATTAGGAAGTTCTTTCTATCGGATGATGCTGATCTATAGAGTGTTCAGGAAAATACCCTATGAATTCTATATTTTGCCAAATGTTAATCTATCTATAGAGACCGTATACAGCTGAAAATACAAAAATATTCTGAAAACATAGCACTCATGGGCTGTTTTTGGCAAATTCTCCCCAATAAAATATTCTAGTCCATCCGGATTTGGTGCCTACTAGGAACTCTATCCCTATCATGGGTTAGACTAAAGAAGAAAGTGTTGAAATCATTATATGGGCAATGAAATCTAGGTGACAGCTAACTCCTGTTATAAAATCAAGTGCCCATGTGATGTACTGTATAATCCAAAAAAGGAATGCTACAACATATCAAATTATTTCAAATATAAGCAAGTAAAATAAAAATTTCATTTCAGAATAAGAGAGTGAGGGAGAAAGTATGAAAAAGTTGAAAGAAAATTTAAGTCCATAAATGTTTCTATTCAAAATATTGCATATAATAAGAAAGCATAAAAATATAATGCCAATAATCTGACATTTAAAATCATACCTCTTTGGTAAGATCATAAATAGAAGTGTGATAAATGGAATTATTTAATTAATTTAAAAATATTGGGGTAAAAACAAAATAAAATATACACACCTAAGGATTTTGAGCATTAAAAAATGAACATAAATATATGAGGCTTATATAACTATAAAATGTTAGGGATGTAGATTTTGATAGCAGACAAGATTGATTTCAGGCCAGGCATGGTGGCTCACTGCTCTAACCCTAGCATTCTAGGAGGCCAAGGTGGGTGGATTGCTTGAGCTCAGGAGTTCAAGATCACACTGAGCAAGAATGAGATCCAGTCTCTACCAAAAATTAAAAACTAAGGCAAGAGGATCACTGAAGCCCAAGAGTTTGAGGCTGTTGTGAGCTATGACACCATAGCTCTCTACTAATGGTGACAAAATGAGACTCTTTCTCAAAAAAAAAAAAAAAAGACTTCAAAACTTAAAACAATAAATGGACATAAATAGACATGTAGTTCTCAAATAAAATAGCATAAAAATATAAAACATAATGCCTTCAAGAAATAAAATAGGAAATCTACATTAGTCTACTTAAATTCTTTTGGGACACCACAAATCAAGTACATGAAAAACAGAATTCAAATGACATCATTAACAGCATTAAAATTCGTTATAGTCTCTATCCTAACTAAAGGTAATATGTTTTCTTGTTTAAGGATTCATGTTGTATTATAAGTGATCAAAAACCGGAAATTTTTGACAAATAATAAATAAAAAACTATAACTAAACATCTAAGTAAATGAACCATAGTATTATCTTGGGTACTTAAAATATTCCCCTAAACAATTCTTAAGTATAGTAGCATCAAAACTACAATTCAAACACATCAAAACATATGACATGTGACTTGAACTAAAACCACAGGCACCATCACAGTCAAATGCTTTCATTTTTCAATAAGAAAATAATGAAATAGTGAACTAAACATTTGG
The DNA here is from genome assembly GCA_963573935.1 of Arctocebus calabarensis. Classification (NCBI taxonomy): domain Eukaryota; kingdom Metazoa; phylum Chordata; class Mammalia; order Primates; family Lorisidae; genus Arctocebus; species Arctocebus calabarensis. The sequence goes on from CAUYON010056113.1 coordinate 8,744, forward strand.
TAATGGATTAGAAGTCTGAGAAACTTTATATATAGAAAGCCAAATTCACTTTTAATGCTGTTTTCAATGCCTCAGATTGGACATTTTAACCCTTTTGTAAATTACTAAGGCTATTTAATAGGATTTGTATTCACAGAAGCAAATTTTTCACATGAATGTATGAACTACAAATTATATATGTTTCTTTAATTGTGAAATAACTAATAGTATCAATTTTTATGATATAAAAATATAAAAATTCATGTTTTTGTATAGATAAGTTATTTTCTAGAATTGAAATGGAACCATATATTGAATATTAAAAAATCTAAGGAAATATTTATAACTTAAAATTTCAATCTATATTTAAAATATTTTAGCAACAATTTTTTTATTTTAAAATTTAGCAAGTATACGTCTTTTGTTACACACTATAATTTTTGTACAAATTGAGTCAAATTTGTAAGTGTGCCCTTTACCTAGATAGTGTGAGGTATAATTTCTGATGGAAAATATATTATTTATACTTTTATAACTTATGGTTTTCTATCAATTTAGTGAACATTTTCTATGGATATTTCTTTTCCATATTTAAAATAAAACATGGTCTTAAATTTATGCAGATGTTTTATTATAGTTGGTCATTTGTCCATAATATGATGAATTATCACTTTATCAATACACAATGAACCCTTTACACTAGATTATCTAATGATGTCTTATTTCAGAAATCTAGAACTTCTTTAGAGTAAACCATCATTGTTTAAAATATTTTGTACTGTTACATAACATGAAGTAATGCTGAGATTTAAGAATCATTATTTTAAAAATATGTCAATACCATCCTGTCTTTCTCTAGAAGTCTTTAGTGTTTGCTTTACAAGGATTACAGAACAATGTGAGAAAAATACATGTTTTCTGAAATTTAACTTAAGAGGTAGTCAGAGCTTTAACATTCTTGTGACTGCTCAGTTCATGATAAACACATTGCAGTTCTTTGTCAGAACAGATTTGATAGCAATTAAAAATGTCAGAGGTGGAACACCCACACAAAATTCAATTTTCAAGTGAGAATACTTTTGACTATCATCATTTAGGAGGATTAATCGCTTATGTAACTGTTTTGTAAAGATAGTGTGCTGTTTGTAGAGATATGCATCTGGGCACGCTACCTGGTCAATTTTTCTTCCACATATTATGAGAATAAATGCATGTTGTGAACTCTGAATCCCAGAACTCAAGTGTGAATTGCTTTTCTGTATCCTTCAAGGATAGGAGTACATTTTGAACTTCCTAATGGAATGTATTTAGAGAGCCCTTGCCTCCAATAGATTCTATTATACATTTGGCACAATGATTGACACTTCTAGTTGCTGTTGTTGCTTATTAACTAGTAAAAGTGAATCATCATCAGATTTCATGTATAGGTACAATTAATAGATAATTTATTCAAGGTATATTTGAGAATAACCTTCTCTCATTATTAGAATATGTGAATATTTAAAAATAAAATCAGATGTATATACATGGATTGTAGAAGAAAATATCATTTGAGTTAAAAATAGAAGGAAAAACTCTATTAGTTAAATACAGATAATGACAAGTGATTATACCCATAAAGTGGAATGGTTCATTATGTATCTTTTAAAAATAAGACACTCTGGATGTGAATCCTTTACGTCATAGTTGCATGTCTTAGATAAACATTTAATTAAGCCTCAGTCATTATATACATGCTATGGAGTAAAGAATGGCATCTACTTCATAGAGTTGTTGCGAGGATTAAATGCATCAGTCAGTGTAAACCACTTAGCATGGCGCCTGGCACAAGGGAGTCCATGTGGGTGACTGTTTTTGTCTTTGACAACAGGGTTCATTAAGTCCAGCATGCAGTCATCCTTCCATTCAATTCTGAAATCTATTTTGTCTTAACTCTTAAAAAGAAATATAAGGGCTGGGGGAGGGATATAATTTTGATCTGGGTACATGCTGGGGTTTATAGATACAACTTAATTAAATTCAAATGTGTTTTCTTTTGCAATCAGAATGCATAAATTTCAGATCAACTATGGGAAAAGAATTAATTCAGAAAACAGAAAAAATGTTCTTTGAACATTATGCATGTTTATTTATATATAACAATTAAGTACTTACTTCTGTATCTCTTGCTTTCTTATCCCCATCTGTGAATAAAAATATCTTGAAGGATACATTCCAAATTATTAAAAATATTCTTCTCTCTCTTCCTCCATCTCTCTCTCTTATTCTTTATCAGATTATTTCTGAGAACAAATTTCACAGAGAGAGAGCTCAGGGGAGCCAGAACAGGGTAATTATCACTTTTTAAAAAGTTTTATTCATATTTTGTTTTTGAAAATAATGAGCTTGAAGACCTTTATATTGTTTTCTTGGTCACTGTTGGTCTGCAATTTCACTATGATTTGTGTAGATGTGAAATTATATTTATTTATTCTAAGCGCAATTGTCTTGTGACTTATAAATTTGAGGGTTTGTGTTTTATAAAATTTGGAAATCTCTGTCGTCTGAATATTGCTTTTCTCATATTCTACCTATTCTCTTCTTTTGGGGCTCTAGTTAGTTACTTGTTATTTCCACCCCGTCCTTCATTTCCATTCACAGCCCCTAATGTTTCCTCCACATCATCCATCTCTTATCTGTCTGAACAGTTTCTTTAACCTATCTTCTGGTTCACAATTCTCTTTTCTAAGGATGACAGTTTTCTGATAGACAGTTTGACCTATCCATCATGTACAATGTCAGTTGTGCTTTTGTTAAGGCCTGCCAAGTCTTTTTCATAATCTTCTTCTTTATTCTTATGGTCTTTTATAACATGGTTGTAATTTTACTTTACTTGAATTTTTATAAAGGTCTTAAATATACTTATCTTAAATTCTACAGATGAAAACTCCAGTATGGGTACATTTAAAGAACATAATTTTGGTCTTTTTTGTTTCACTATCATGATGAATTTATTTATTTGCACTTTCTAATTGTGTTTCTGGGCTTATATTGGCCCGATTTTCATCTGTGGTAATTCTGAAGTTCGAGGCCAAGGGATGTTCCTTCAGAGGGAATTGACTTCATTCTGGGCTAGGAAAAAGTTAAAAACCCACTTTAAGTTAATTTTTCCTTTTGAGGTTTTTCAGTCCATTCAGATAGAATCATTTAAATCTCAAACCTCTGTGAGAACCATCTGGGCTTTGGAATTTTCTGGGAGACTTATGGGAGGGGTTGGAAGTAGAGAAAGGCCAAGTTTTTTGGTTTGTGTTTGTGTGCTTGACCTTATCACTGACCGGACTGAAAGCTGTGTTTTCTTACTTGGTCAGCAAATAGACCCCCCCCCCCTCCACGTCACTCTGATGTCACTCTAATTAAAGTCAAGTCAGTTTTCCATGATTCTGACTTAAGAGTGAGGTCATAGTTTTAACTCTTCCCCATCTGTGAGCCCTGCATATTCTATTCTGTTCTTCCTGTTTTCCTGGAAAACTAAGACTTTATATTCCTGGGTGTGGCAGAAAAACCCTGCATGGTCACAGTTTTAATGCTCACTCACAATTTACTTTGGTTTTTCATTCTCTACTTTACTGGACCCAGAAAATTTTCTTTCTTTCTTCTTTTTGTGCCCCCAGAAGTGTATTTGTAAATACTTCTTTTCTCTGTTTTCATCATAATTTCTAAGTATTTTCAAGTGAAGGGATTTTGAAGAATTTCAGACTGCCATTTTTCTACAAGTGAAAGTCAATTAGGTATACTTAAATAAATGCACTAAAAATAAACTTCAAAAGAAAATTATTATTGAATCAAATGAATACTGTGCCCATTTTGCTTGTAGAATCATCATAAATTTATTTTTGTCCTTTTTTTTCTTATTACCTCGTTCCCTCGGACTCTAGGTTTTCTACCCCGGAATAACAGATCGGAGAAACATTTCCTCCCTGCCAGCCTCTCTGCTGCGGATACCACATGCTACTATTAGTGCCGCCACCTCCGTAGTCTTCCTCGTCCCGAATGGAGAGAAACTCTGCTTATCTGGAGCTAGTTTACCCCTTTTTTGATGGCATTATGACCTACCTGCCATTTCCCTTGTTGCCTGAGGTACTAGTTTTCCAAGACTCTTTACCCTCATTTCTCGTTGTGCTTACCTCTTGAATCGCCCAACTCAAGTCTATTTCAGGATTTTGAGACTGCCTCTTCTCCCTCCGTGGGGTTTCCCTGGGTTCCTGATCTCCGTTGTTCTTTACAGCCCTCTTTGCCTGTTACAGTGTCACCAGCTCTTTGGTCACACAATGGACGTTTGCCTCAGAGGATTGCTTTGTCTTTTGTTCTACACGTTTCCAAGAAGGAAATACATTGCTTCATTTTCTTTTCTTCAAAATGAGCTTATTTTTATTGTTTCAAAGTTATAAAACAATATGTCTTCATTAAAAAAAATATCTCTCCAAAGCGTAGTAAGTTGTAACAGAACAAAGTGAATTTACACATCAGGGAAAATCACGATGAATGGTTTGGGCATTCTTATTAATTTATGTGTCCAAAATGCAAACATAATGACAAATAAGTTTATACCTTAAATTACATTTTGTAATGAGACTTTTTGACACCAAAATTATTATGGGCATATTTCCATTTTAATGAATAGAGAACCATCGCATTACTTTTAATTACTACAAAGCATTTAGTTGTATTAAATATGAATAATTTATGCATAATCCTTGACTAAAGAAAATGTAAGTTTTCCCCAAATTAGGAAAAATATCATAGTAAATTATTATATGTACAGTGGACTGTATGACTTATTTCTATGGGATAAATTTCTATAAGTGGAATTGCTAAATAAAATGGTATGCCCTTTTTACAATTTGGTACATATTGGCAGATTGACTTCTAAATAGGTTAATACTTTTCAGCATTACCAATCATGAATCTTTGTCTGTTTTTATTGGTAATTTTGATTTAATTAATTGATTTAGTTAGAAATATGTAGCAGCCTTTAAGTACTGATATTTAAATGAAATTCCAGCTTTTTCAACAATTGTAATATCAATAGAGAGATATAAATAGTATATTTATCTATATGTAATGCCAACTTGTAAATACCAACAGCTGTATAGTTACAGTGCTTTATTCTTTGGGGTAAGTAAAAAGTTAAAATGTAGAAGTATTTTTAGGAAAGAGAGGTGAAATTTTTCTCTTTCCTTTTCTCCCCTGTCAATCTTCAGGCTTAGATACTATCAATATTTTGCCATGTAATCTATAGCAAAAATGAGATGTTTTAATACATAAAAATGAGATGTTCATATATATATACCTGCCTATATCTTGGTGTTTTCTTCCTATACAAACATTTGCTTCTAAGAAGTAAAGATAAAACCTCTGCTTTCAATGGCTGTGTAATATTGAGGATGGAGGTGTCAGCTCTTACGCTTCAGTGTCCCCCGGTGATGGGCATGTCTGTGGTCTCAAGTTATCCCCTCTTACAATGTGCTGCCATGAACATCTCTGTCCTTGCTGTCCTTGCAGTTCCTTTGACAAGGACTCACTTGGGCTGCGACCGTAGCTCATTCGGCAGGGCGCTGGCCACTTACGCCGAGGGTGGCAGGTTCAAACCCAGCCTGGGCCTGCTAAACAATGACATCCGTGACAATGGCTCACTCACTCCTCACCTGAACTCTAGATACCTAAAGTTTTATGAGCCGCGAGGTCAAAGGAGTTATTAGCTTGTTGAAACAGACCCAGGTGGTCACAGGAAGGGCACATTTGAACGCAGGCCCAAATCCCAAAACGAATTATTTTTCTCACACAAATCATGTCTTTGACCACCTTAAGCAATGAAATGTATCATTTGAATTGCTTTAATTCAGCAGTCCCAGATTGTGGCTAGCCATGGTTTAAAAACCCCACTCTTGAATGTTGTCTAGTTTTCACCAAGTTCAGCACACTTTCTCATTTTCTTTTTAGAGTCTTTAGCCATTCTGTTTTCAGGGTATGCTTTGCTTGGTCTTTCTATGCTTCATTTCCCCTCCTATTATTTGTAGAATTTTTCTATCATAGATCAAAGCAGGACAGTTTATTTTTCAAAAGCCAGCTTTTCCAACTCGGTCAGATGACTGAGGGTCGTCCTTCTTCATCATAAAAGGCATCTGTTATGCATAGTTATCTGTCAAAATTGTCTTAAGCTGCACATGGCAAAACGACAAAACAATAACTGAGAACTAGTAATGAATTTAACTTAATTGCTTGACATTGGGCTAAATTCTTCACATGTATTTTTTCATTTAATTCAATTTCTTTCTGAGGTCTACATTCTTATTGTGTCCATTTTATAGGTAAGAAACTAAAGGTTAGAAAGATTGAATGACTTGGCAAAAGACATTCTCTTATTAGAGAAGAGACAGTAATTTCAAGCAGGTCTGTCTTATTCTAGAGCTCCGCTACACCGTAATTCCTGCTTTAGGTGAATAATCAGATGCATAAGTATGATTTCTATTACAAGGAGGACCAAATTATCTTTAAATAAATGTAGTCTCTGAAATATGGATGGAAACAAATGTAGAAATGGATTTTAATACATGTATTTAACTGACTTATAACTTTTTAGGATTTTGTCCAAAGCGTAAAAGAGAAGGCATACTAGGTACAAGACTATGTTTATGTCTGCTGCTTACATTTATTTTGAATGCTGTGTTAATTTATGGTCTAGAATAAAATTAAAAATATTGTAAATTTATTATATTGACTTATTTAAGATATTTCTCATTTAATTATAAAAATAAGCATTCAGGAACCATAGATCTAGGGTAAAATTTTATATCATGTATTAAGGTAGAATAATAATACTCCTTCTGAAGGCAGATTTAACATAGGCAGAAAAACTAAAGTAAGAAAAATATAGATTTCCTAGGGTCAAGATGAGGAAAGTTCTCATAATTAACATTAATAATAAAACCCCACCTGTAGGTAAAATCATTCTCATAGAAATATGGTGACATTCAGCCTAGCAGAGAAATGCCTCAGCATCTGGTGTTGCATGTTGCCTTTGAGAAAAATATCAGTATCATTTAAAAAATATTATATCAGTCTACTAGTCATCATATTTGTTTGTATTCAATGCATTTGTTTCATTCAACAAATTATGAAATTCTGTTGAGAGTTTCAATGAACAAAATAAAAAGTCTTGCGTGAAAGAAAGAAAACATCATCATGGATAGAAAAACAGGCAGAATATGGTAAGATCTGAGAAAGCATAATTGCATGCTTTGATATTTATGATGAAAGACCAGAGCTGAAAGAAAAATGACAAAAATGCTATCTTAGCCCTTTATGAAACAAAGAAAACCTGAAGGTCGTGCAATAGTAATTTTCATCATTCCTTCCAAAGCTTTGGCAAGCTTTGAAAATTCATATGTAATAGCAGCAAGCTTTTCTAAGTGAAAATCCTTTAAAAATCATCTTGGGATACATAGTCTATTAAAGGAAAAACTTCATTTTCTACCTATAAAGAAAATAAAATTCTATTTTAGGATCTTATATTGAGTCTATTTAAAATAAGTGCATTTTTAGTGTAGATTTTTTATTATGTCATATATGGTTTCTTTCTTCTTTTCTTTCTTTTACTTTCCCTTTTTTTTTTAAACAGGAAGCATGTTTACTTAAAAATCAAGGATCATATGTGAAATTTATACAAAAACTTCTGAATATCATTTTGCTAAAAATGATTTTCTAGACAAAGAATAGATTGAAAAATCTAAAATGCTATGGTATTTTTCTCATTTTATAAAGAGAAAGTGGATAATGGATAATGTACAAATTGTATAAATACACGTTTTTTTAGAGGAGTGACAGTGAAATATTCTAAACATTTTAAACGTTAATAAGATACCATTTCTTTATATCATTTTAAAATGTTATAATACATTTGTTTTTCCTCATAAAAGAACTTATTATGGACATTCATATATTCAGTGACTTTCATTCAGTTCCACTAGTGGAAAATATGAAATATTTTTAAATGATTTGAAAGCTTGTTTTGTCTCGCCTAGGCACATAGAAATAAAGTGGTTTCACAGAATAATTAATTGAACTAGTCTATTCCCAACATATGTCTGAATTCACTATAGAAAAGTAAACTATTAAATTCTTCTTTCATATTATATCTTTTTCAGGAATGTGTTCCTGAAATATTTATTACCTAAGTGTGTTAATACCTATTTTCTCTCCTGAATTCATCACACAATTTTAGAAAACCTTGAGGAAGAATAGTTTATTGTGTTGTGTTTGATTGTCTTTATTTTTGCATTTCTGCCTTTGTCTTGCAAATATTCCATATTTTCAAAAATTTAAAAGAAGCATAATTATTATTAGAAAAAGGAAACTCTGACTATCAGCTGCCCAGTTATGTGTGAATGTGTCAAACTTACGTCATTGCCTTGGTTGAAATCTCTTTCCTGTCCTTCAGTCTTACAAAATTTCTCGGTGAGGTCTTAATGATTGTTTTTCCATCTGTCCATTTAGATATGCTTTAGCTATATAGTAGTGTACAGCGTTTATTTCATAATCTTCTTTATTGAAAAGTAAACAAACAAACAAAACAACAAAAAAAATTGAAGTAGAATTCTGGATACTTCATTTAGATGAAAATCTAAGAAATAACTAATGCTAAAACAAGCAAGGCATATTTAAAATAACAACTTCGTAGACACTTAGTAGATTTGACATGGTACTCTGAGTATAAACATCTTAACACAATAATTAAGAAAGTGTGGTGAAGGCAATGTTAATCAGTTTGTGGTATTTCAAATATGGGGTTTTATATGCCAGGACATTGTACCCCATGAGTGCATCATTGTACATAGTTATGATTTAATAAAAATAAATAAATAAATAAAATAAAATCACACTTTTGGGAATAAACAATTTTCTGTAATGCAATCAATTTACAGGCAACATGCAGAGATACATAAATGTCCTAATCTCAAAGAAAACCCTGGTCTACCATCCCCCAGGAATCGAGAGCAAAGATAAATTGCTCATTTTTTTTTTAATTGCAGTGCACTCATAGCCTCATATGAAATATTGTGGAGGTAATTCCTCCATACTGAAGAAAAAATTTTACTTGGATAATTTGTTAAGTTACAAAATTGTCGATCTATTCTTCCCAGTTGAAGTGCTTACTTAGAATATGTTTGGGGGCTGTTATTTGTAGAATCTAGAAGTGCCTTTGAACTAGACATTTAGTTCTTTTTAGCATGCACTCTCTGAGCAGCACTGTGGTGGAGATAGCTGCTCTGATAGGCTTCTCATGAAAGACTTTGAAGCAAATGGTATTTTGTGTCATTGGGTATGCCACTTTTGCATTATTGCCTATATTTTGTTTTTCAGTGCCAGAAGTTTTATTATTAAGTAGGTTGCTTTTAAAATAGCACAAAACACTTTTTTATCTTAGATTTAGTAGATTTCCTGCTTGCGTCATGTACATTAAATAAATAAATCATTCTTTCCATATATACGTGAGGCTGATCTTTGTCCCAGTTATCCTGAGAGGTGAGTAGAGATATCGTAGCTTTTCGGAGGGAACAGAAAGCACTGTATTTTAACTTACACATTTGAATTTGTAAAAGAAATGGAGAAGGGTCAAAGAGACAAGATTCTTTTAATGCTATACCTTTCATAGGTATAAATGGTAAGTTTTTAATTGTTGTTGTTTTAATTAGATGACTTCTACAGTCTTTATTTTTAATTTATTTTTTGACAAAATCTTTAGATTCATGAAATCTAGAGATAAATTGATGATCACAGAAATAAAATAAAAAAGATTGTTTATAGTTATAAATATTTCACTAAGAGAATTTCAGAAACTATTTGAATAGTGGGTAAGAAAATAGCTGTTTCTCTTATAATCAAACATGTATGTACTTATTGTTCCCAGAAATGTACTATAGACAATATTTTTATTGCCATAATTATTAAGAACAAACTATTGGGGAATAAGTTTGGGAGAAGCCGTATTTTTTTGAGACAATTAACAAAGCGGAAATATATGCTCTTAATATTTATATGCTCTTAATATTTAAGAGCATAGCAAGAATTTACTCTACTAAAGATAAGTACGAGGGTGAAAATGTGATTAGTAAGTACTACATTGAAAGTTGTACAGTACTTTAAAGATAGTAGTCAATATAAAATGAAGCTATTAACTATTTCCATGGATATACTTTGCCATGAAAAGAGCGCAATTTGTTTAGGCTGGTAGTCGCTATTTCTGAAGTCTTCAAACCAAAAAAAGCTGGTGGTTGGTTTATATTACAAAGGGTGCCAGAGTGCCATCTAGCGGCAATCATGGTGAACTGAAGGCACCTGACCCTCAAGACGTGATGAACAATAAGGATCACCATTTGAACAAATCTTTGATTGTTGACATAATTCTCATCTAAACACTAGTGATGTTGAATATGAATATCAGTTAAATTATTCAAAATATTTTATTACACGTTTTGATACTATAATTCTAGAATGCAGACCTTCTTAGACTTCTTCCTCAATATGCTTATTTTAAAAACACATTTTAATTATGTCAAATATCATAATGCTTCGCTTATAAAATTTTCGTTCCTCTCAAGGTGGTTAACATAGTTTATGTAAGAATTACATATAGCACCTTATTTCCTATAGATTTAACAACCTTCTCTAAATTCACTTATTTTTAGGCCAACATAATGTTCCTAAATGCGTAAAAACAGTTTGATACTTAGAAATTTCTATTTTACAGATACATAGAAATGAAAATCTCTTTGGACATTATGGAGGATTCCTGCACTCCCAGCTACTCGGGAGGCTGAGGCTAGAGAATCACTCGAGCCCAAGAGTTTGAGCCCAAGAGCACTCTATCAAAAGTGACAGAGTGAGATTGTCTCAAAAAGAAAAGAGAAGAAAAAAAATATATATCTTATTAACAGTCCAGGAATAATAGCTCACACCTGTAATCCTAGCACTTTGAGAGGATGATGCAGTAGAATTTCTTGAAGACAGGATTTTGAGACCATCAAGACCCCATCTCTACAATAATAAATAAATTAACTTGTTGGTGGTGCCTGCCTGAAGTCCAAGCTAATCAGGAGGCTGAGGCTGGAGGATTTCTTGAGTCAGGAGTTTGAGGTTGCAGAAAGCTCATGATTATGCCACTGGACAAGAGAGTAAGATCCCAACTCTAAAAACTAAATATATTAGCAATGCATTCTTATAAAATTGGTGAAAACATTAGCTTTGTTCACAATGACTCTAATTATAGACTACGAGGCCAGTGAATTGTTTGTTGTGAATGTAGGAAATGCTGTCAGGAGATTCATCCTAGTCTTAGTTTATTTGTGGTTTATGACTGTGCTCACCCAATTTTCCATTTTACTATGTATTTGGATCTGTAAAATGAGATAACTTATTCTCAGCAGAATCATTCAGGGAGCCCTACTCAGGACCTATATAATTTTTTTAAAAATTTACTTTATTGAAGTTTAACTTGCATATAACAAACAACATTAGCCAATTTTAAATGTACCTGATGAGTTCATGGTGAAAAGCATACACCCATGTAACCACAAGACAAATTATATAGAACATTTTAATCATCTGGGAAACTCCCTCATGATTCTTTGTAGTCAATCCTTTCCCAAACCTCATTTCAACTTTGATTGTGTTCTGTTCCTGCTTCTTCCATATCACTTATACTCTTTTCCTCAAAATTTGAATTTGAGAACTATTGAACCCTATGTTCTCTCAAGTGATTCTCAACTAAAAAATGTACTGATTTAATCAAGTTTATATAAATAATTTGATTACAGCACAGATCCCCATTTTTTTCCTGCATTTTGGCCATAGACTTCACCCATAGTTAGATTGGTTATTTCAATTAGGCATCCATTAGTCATAAAAATAAATAGCCAGAAAGTCTAAATAAGTCCGTGAAAGTTAAAATGACTTCATGTCACATTAATGATATCAGTAGTGTAATCTTTATAAATAAGTGAAAAGTTATTTGCAGATCAACAAAATAAAATCTTTCTGAATAATTTTTGTTGTTGTTGTTGCAGTTTGGTGGGGGCCGGGTTTGAACTCACCACCCTCAGTATATGGGGCCGATGCCCTACCCACTAAGCCACATGCGCTGCGCTTTCTGAATAATTTTGATGGTAATAGCACATGATTTTTTTTTTTCTTAAAAAGGCACTTCTTAATGCTAATTCTCAGACTGTGGTCTTTAAACACTATTTCCCACCAAAAAAATAATCATGGATTATTGACAAATAGCCAATTCCAGATATGGGGAGGAAAATATGTAAGATGAGATTGGGACATTTTGTTTTACCAAAAAGAAAATAAGGTACCAAATAGTCATGAATTCAGTCAAATGAACTAGATAGTTTAAAAGGCTTCTATGGCCTAACAAGTGACAATTTTTTTTTAAAATAATAAATGCACTGGATTGGAATATATAAAATAGATTTTAATACTCTAAGAACTTAATATTAGATTTAAAAGGCTTCTATGGCCTAACAAGTGACAATAAGTTTTTAAAATAATAAATGCACTGGATTGGAATATATAAAATAGATTTTAATACTCTAAGAACTTAATATTAGATTTAAAAATCTCATTGCTCTCCATTGGATTTTACTAGAATATCAGCCAATTATTCTGAAAATTGATAAATAAAAGGAAATTAATAAGCATTTGTTTTGCTTTTCCTGCATGAAATATATTTCAGGCTAAACAGTTGAAAAGTATATTGGTCTGTTTGGCTGCCATGACAAAATATCATGAACTGCATGGCTCAAACAATAGAAACCTATATCTCTCAGTTCTGGAGTCTGAAAAATTCAAGATTAAGATGCCAGCTGATTCAGTTTCTGGTGAGAGCGCTCTTCCTGGCGTAACATGGCTACTTTGATCATGTATTCCCACACAGACTTTCATCCATGAGTATACGTGGGGGAGGGAGAGAAAAGAGAGACAGAGAGAAAGTATGTTTCTTATTAGAAGGGCACTAATCCCATTATAAGGCCCCACCCTCATGTTTTCATCTAAACCTAATTATCTCCTAAAGGACTCAACTCAAAATTGAAGTTAACTTGAAGTTTAGGGCTTCAACATAAGAATTTGAAAAAGGGGGAAAATATCCATTCCATAACAATGAGGGAAGAATATTTTTAAAAGAAATCCACTAAATAAAAGCAGAAGGAAGAGTAATATAGAAATCAAGCATTACTCAACCTCAGAAAAATTAAAAGTGAAAAATCTTGGGATAAAATTTCCTTAGTGAGATCCAGCTAAAACCTCATGAATCCAATGATCCTATTTTATGCATCTATTTTAGATAGAGTGAGTGGTCTCAAATCTTTTACTGTGTTTTATGGCCAGGTTTGACATGGTCTGGCCATATGACTTGCTTCAGTTAATGGTGCATTGGTGGAAACATTGCCCATTCTAAGCAAAGAGTTTTAAGAAGCTGTATGGATTTCCACTTATCCACATCTTTCCTCCTCTGTATGGGTTTCCATTTATCCAAGGTTTTCCTCCTTGTCGAAAAAAACAAGCCTGATGCTGAAAGATGAGTTAAAAACATTTGAAGCAAGAGTTTCTCTCAGTCATCAAAGCCTTACATTACCACCCTCCAGAAAAACAAATTTGCTGAAACACAGATGATACACAAGTGATACATAAGTGGTATACAGTGCTTATTGAAAACCACTGAGATTTTGTATCTTTCTTGTGTTCAGCAAAATTATTAATAGCTCATTGTCATATAACGAGATGAACCAATATTGTATGCCTCATGATATGTTACAATAGGAAGCCTACAACACAACTTATGAATCATTCTCGCCTAATATGATTGAATCGTAATCGAATTCATTCAAATATTAAGAACGAAAGAACACATTCTTAAATGATGTCACAAATTTATAGCTAAACATTCTGCAAATTAAATGACTCGTTTTCAGACAAAAAAGACAAAAAAAAGAAAAATGCAAAGGAAAAAAGACATGAAATAAAAGAAACTACAGAAATATATCAAGGAAACAATGCAAGTGAACTTTGTATATTTATTTTAACCAATGGATTATAAAAACAAATATTTGGCATAATCAAAGAAATATGAATATAACATGGATATTAAGGAATTATTGTTCATTTATTAGACATGACAAAACAATGATAATTACATCAAAAATAAAAGACTTGAAACCGTTACCAGGGTTAATTCTTAATAAAAGAAAACCCTTAAAAATGAAAATTCCCTCCTCCTAAGAAAATAAATATTCAAAAATAAATTACATTCTTAGAAATTTTTATGTAGATGAAAATTAAATTTAAAATACAGTGGGTACAAAAAAATGTTTACACAAATTAAGAAAGAAAAAAATCTGTGTTAAAATTGTAATACTCAATTAACATTTGACTTTTTGCAATTATAAGAGATACTAGAAAATTGTTATGGGCATAATTATTATAATTTTAATACAGTTTCTTTCCTTTAATGAATATACATTTTTTGGCACCCTCTGTAGATATCCGTAGATTCTTAGAATTCAGAAATTCTAAGCTAATGTAGAAGAATTCTAAGAAGGTACATTCTTAGAATTTAGAAATTCTAAGCTAAAATTTACATTGTTCCAAAAATTCATGACCTTATATGAACAGCCAAGACATACCTTGAAATATCAGTTTTATTAAATAATATGTGTGGTATTCACTTGGGAACCAAATGTTATGGTGATTCACACTCTAGAGTGGACAAACATAGAATGTATTCCTCTGAAAATTTATGATGAATAATGTGTATGTATCCATGTGTGTGAATGGATATGTGTGTGCAGTCATCCCATGGTATCCAAAGAGGTTGGTTTCTAGACCCCTCACACCAGAATCTGTGGATGCCCAAGTTCCTTAAATAAAATGGCATAGTATTTGCATATAACCTGCACACATCCCCCCTTACCCCTTAAGTCATCTCTAGATTAGTTATAGAATGTAATGCTTCCTAATAGAATGTAATGCTATGTAAATCGTTGTCATACTATATTTTTCTGTATTGTTATTTAATATTTATTTATTTATTTTCCTAAGACAGTAACTATTTTCCACCCACAGTGGTTGAATCTGCAGGTGCACAATCTGTAGATACAAAGAGACTATTAGAGATATACACATTTTTTGTGTGCTTTTTCATGTTTTTATCATAGAAAGACATTCAAAATTAAATTATATTAAATTCGTGTTGGTAGAACTAATCCTAGATTGCTTAATTCCTTTTCCTGCTCCTTTTTATTCTTCTTATTTTTTTAATATAATTACTAAAAATACCTCTCATATCCTTACGAATTGGGATAGCCTAAAAGTATAAATGATTTTCTTCTTTTTTTTGAGACTGAGTATCACCCTGTTTCCCTGACTGGAGTGCAGTGGCATCATCATAGCTCACAGCAGCCTCAAACTCCTGGGATCAAGTGATCCTACTGCCTCAGCCTCTGAATTGTGGGGAGCACAGTGTGTACCACCTCCTGAATAGCTGGGACTGTAGGTGTGCACTACAATACCTGGTTAATTGTCTCCATCTTTTTCTAAAGACAGGTTCTCTTTGTTGTTCAGGCTAGTCTTGAACTCCTGAGATCAAGCAATCTTCTCACTTCAACCTCTCCAAGGGCTATGATTACAGGTGCGAGCCACTGCACCCAGCCTACAAATGAATTTTATAATTTCAAATTGGATGAAGCTTTTTAATTAACCAAAAATCACAAATAACCATTCCTTGGAAAATAAAAACTATGTTTGTGAAATGCTATTACTTCTGAGAAAAAATAAGTGGGTGTCGGGCTTTTTTTTAATAGTATCATAAACATATTAACTGAAATATTTATAGCAGCTATATAGTATTATTCCCATAGCGTCTCATTCTTTCATGAGCTCATCAAAACACACTTGGTTACATCAGAAATTGAGCAGCTATCTCAATTCATTTTGCTGAAGTGTCTTGCTGAGCCAGAAGCAGACCCAGTCTGTTTTTGAACAGATGATAGTCATCTTGACTGTGTGGCCTGTAGGCAATCTATTTAATTCATTCCTTTTCTGGATTTGTGGTTCAGACAATGAAATAGCTGATTCTTATTGCTTACCTGATAGTGACATAGGAGAATTAATGACAAAGTCTGTAAGGAGTTTTGAAACTTTTAGCAATATTATTTCTAACATTCTGCTGTGTTCACACCAATCATTTCAAATTAATGAGAAATGATTGTGTTTACTTCTTGAATTTCCCATCTAATTAAATAGGCAAAGTTCTAAAAAGAAGGCCTCCAAAATTCCTGAAAGAATTTGCTCCCCCAGATTAGAAGTCATGGAATTATCCTAGCATTAATTATAACTGATTGTTTCTCTGTAAGAAGACTCTGCTTTTATAGTAAATAAACTAGAAAATAGATTTAGGAATAGTACTTTTCAGAATTATCAAAAAAGATCTGCAACAAAGCAACCCATCTAAATGCAGAACCAAAAATATTATTCAAGTTATAATTACTTTCTTACATATCTAAAGCTACTTTAAAAGCCTGGGTGACTTGGTAGCCAATTGATTTTTTAATTTTTTTTAATTGTACAAACTTTAAAATTGGACATTGATAATTTTATAAAGGTACATATTTATGAGGAAAAAAGTGATGTTAGGATACACAATGAAAGTGATGGATATGTTAACCTAGCTGATCCAACTAACTTTAGTAATGACAATTTTCAAAATAGTGCTTGACTTCGTGATTTTCACATTAAACTTTAGTATATGTTAAGAAAAATGTGTTTATAATCATATAGCAGCATAGTGGTGTAACAGAAGAAAGTTACTTAACTATTTTTTATTAACTGTTTGAAATAATACATACATGAAATTTACCACATAATATTCAAGTTTCAGAGAGAATTACAGAAATCACTATTCTGTGTTCAGAACATAAAACATTTTTTTGAATTTAGCACATATATACATGTTTTCAGTTCTGCTTGGTACTACTTTACGGCCATTATAATGATGAACCAGCTGCCAAGTAATATAATCTTGCCACTATAATTGTGGACAAGAATTTAAAGACTCGCATTCTCTCTTATGTAGGTTTTTCAAATGCGTGGGTTTCAGTTTGGGAGTTTTCAAAATGGATATATTATATATTTACCCAAATTTAGGGTATAATTTTATGTTATGAGCACTCTGAGACAGAGTTAGATGATATGGGAGAATTAATATCGGAGAACTGGAAATTGTTTTGCTGCATTTATCTCATAATTCAGACACAAATGTACACGTAAAGCTGCATTTTACATCTTCAAAGGATGACCAAAATTATTTTCTTTTACTGTATTATTATTTTGTTGTACTAAATATTTCTGAAAATATGTAACAAATTAGGTCCAAGAATTTGTTAACCTGAGCTTACCACTGAATCCATGCTTTTCCCTTAATATAAAAAAATGTTATCAGAAAGTAGTGATGGTGTGGGTGTTTTTCAAACTTAGTAAATTATCAGTTCGATGTGAGAGACACATCATCTAATGGCACTATACAATTACATACTATGTGGGAGGTTTAAAACCATCTTTATGGTAATAGTAAAAACCTTAAAACCTTTTCTTTCTAGTGGTTTTGGTGAATAATCACCTTTTTGAGTTGGTTTCCCCACCTCTCTGTGGCTTCACAGCGTAACGGAAGATTACACTGTCAGCTGCTGACCTATCGTGGTGTCTGTTGCCCCAAACTAAAATCTCTAATTGCTGAATAGTACTTCAACGTATTCATATGCCACAGTTTGTTAATCCTATTAGCCAATTCCTGAGTTGATGGACATTTAGGTTGTTTCCACATCTTGGTGATTATAAATTGAGCTGCAATAAACATTCCAGTGCAAATGTCTTTATGATAAAATGATCTTTTCTTTCTTCTAGGTCTATGCTTAGTAGTGAGATTGCGGGGTCAAATGGAAGGTCTATTTTGTATTCTTTGAGGATTTTCCATACATCTCTCCAAAGAGGCTGTGTTAGTTTGCAGTCCCACCAACAGTGGAAAAGTTCCCTATTCTCCACATCTGTGCCAGCATCTGCAGCTTTGGCACTCTGTGGCCTTTCTCACTGGGCTTAGGTAATATCTCAGGGTGGTTTTGATTGCATTTCTCGGATGAGTAAGGATGATGAGCATTTTTCCCTGTATTTATTAGCCGCTGGTCTGTCTTCCTCGGAGAAGGTTCCATTCATGTCTCTTGCCCAGTGATAGATGAGATTGTTTGCTTGACTTTATATCTTTTGTATTAACCTGGATGGAGTTGAAACACATTCTTCTTAGTAAAGTATCACAAACATGGAAAAGCAGGTATTCAATGTATTCAATTTTATTATGAAGTTAGTAGATAATCGGACACATGCCGATTTCACATGTAGGTGAAAAATTGAATTCTATTGAAGTTGGTGGAAGGGAGAATGAGGGAGGGAAAAAGGAGGGGGAATTAGTGAGTTCCCACTTAAAAGGCACAAGGTAAGGGCGTGTAGCACACCTTTCGGGTGTGGGACACAACGATAAGAGGGACTCATCCTAAAAAATTTAAAAATTGTGATGGTTGTTTGTACCCTCACTGCAAGCTGAAATTTTAAAAAATGAAAAAAAAAACCCTAAAATCTCTGTAAACTATTTCTTCACTGTATAAATTTAAGATTAAAATTAAAAGCATGTATATGTAAAAATAAAAAAATATTTAGTCTGTATAATGCTTCTCAATCACAAAGGGTTAACTAATACTATCTTTTTCTTTTCTTTTCTTTCTTTTGAGACAGAGTCTTCTTCTGTTGTCCAGGTCAGAGTACCATGGCTCTAGCATTGCTCACAGCAGCCTCACACTCAAACTTCTGGGTTCAAACTCCTGCCTGAGCCTCCCAAGTAGCTGCTGGGCTACAGGCACTTGCCACAATGTCTGGCTGGCCTTTTATATTTTTGGTAGAGAAGGGTTATTGCTCTTGAACTCCTGAGCAACAGAAATCCCCTCAGCTTCCCATGATGACAGGCATGAACCAAACCACCTGACCAATAAATATCTTGAGAAGTACCTTATCATGTCAGATATTATTGAACTAAAAGTGGTCACATAATTGTATTTATTATAGTAGAATACTTTTTATGATTAACTTTTGTTAAGTAGTAGTTTATTTAAATGTGTATAATAATTCATGGTGTCCAACATGCCTTTGTGGGCTGCATGTTGATTTTGTGAGGGATTTTTTGCTTATCTGTGATATTGGATATCACAAAAAATATGTGCAGACTTTTTTTTTTTTTTGATAATCAGCTTTCACTAGTGTTTGGGTGTTTAATGCGTGGCCCAAGACAATTCTTGTTCTTCCAATGTGAGGGAGAGAAAATAAAAGATTGGCCCCCCAGATTACATTCTTAAATGTGATACTAATTAATAATGGAAGAAATAACATGTTCTTTATTCAAAAATTATTTAGAATTATATAGTGTTTCGTATTTTATTGTAGTGCCAGGGAAAACAATTCCCAGACATTTCTGCCACCATTTTTTTTAATTGAAGGAAAGGACGGTGCAATGGATGGTATAATTCTTCAAGTATGTTTGTCTGCAAGTTGAGTTTTTAAAAAGAAAGTATTCTTACTGTGTATTTCAACACCTTATAGAGATAAATTAATCTATGTCCATAAAACCTTCAAAGCTTCTCTACTCAAAAGTGAAAAGAAGTTGATAAATGGGGATGAGAAAAGAAAGCAACTTTTTAAAGAAGTTTGAAAAGGTAGAATGAATTCTAATTTTCAGACCATTAAAGAGCATAGACATGCTACAATTCAATATTCGAGTAAGGACTATGCTTATCAGAACCAACCTATTTGTGTTCACAAAGTCTGAAGTTTAAAAAGGACACAAACCAAAAAAAAAGGAAAATAAGCTTCCATTTGAAACCTCAAAAAAAGGGCAATGCTTCTGAGAATTCTTGGTTGTTTACAAACTCAACATTCTAATGTTTTCATCAAAAGCTTACTCTGGGAAGTTAATGAAGTAATCTTTTTGGAAAGTAATAGGATTTTATTCTCACGAGATTCCCCCACAGAGAGGTGGCCACTTCCTTAAATCAACCAGTCAGGTATGATGATACCTCAAGTCCCAACCGCTTGAAGCAAATAAATAATAAATGAAGATGGTATTTGAGTCTGAAAAAATCATCCACAAGGTCAAGAACCTCCTTTTTGTGAACTCTGTGAGATGTGTTGTGCAGAAACAAGAGTTAAAGGTTGGGAGCTTGACCACACACTCCACTTTGGCTTGTAAACTGAAAGTGGCCACTAACCCAGCACCAAGCGCATCACTGAAGGGTTTCTTTTTTCTCTTGCTTTTTTTCCTCCCTCTTTTTAATGGTGTGAGTTGTGCTTTCACTCCGGGATGGCTAAGACTCAGAAATACCGGGAAGAAAAGTTAGCATTCTCACTGAGCGCAGACCTGCTGCTAAGCTGGTATTTTGTATTGATTTTTCCTGAAGCCTATAATCTTGAAAGCTTGTAACAGAGGATGAGGTAAATATCATTTTATTTGCTCAAATAGGTTTAGATTAGATTGAGATGAAAAAGTAGGGACAGTCCGAATTAGGACTGAAAGCAGCAATTACAGATTATTGTTTCCAGCAGTAACTAGAATAGGTTATTTCACTGATAAAAAAAGACTTCTTGAAAAAAGCAAAGAGTTGGTGATTTTATTTTTCAAAATAAATAAAGAAAAGGAAAATACAAAATTAAATCTGTTTTTAAGTATGAAAATAACCAATATTTCTTCGAATCAAAGCAAAATACAAATGGTGTAAATGTAGTAAATGTGCCTACCGACATAGCCCCCAATAAGAGTTCTTACAATGAATGGAATAGCAGACCGGTATAGTACACGTTTGATTATGCAAGCATATTACATATGATATTTTTACTTAGTTTTTAAAAATCTCAAGGCCTAAGATATAAAAGCATAAAATAAGCTCTAGAATTAATTCTCTCAATCACATGATCTTGGAAAAAAATGTGTACAAAACCATTCCAGTGATACTGACAATAGGGCATAGAATTTAAAAGGTTTAACCATGTCTTATCTCAGCCTCTGTTGTATTTCTTCATCTTCGGAGCACTTCAAACATATAAGCTGTTATTCCATCTTTAGATCAGTAACTTTGAATTGTTCCACCTGTCATTCTGCAGTGACTAGCCCAGCTAGATGTCATACAATGATTGTTTGCACTTTCATTCCTCCACATTAAATGGCAATCATTCGGTCCTTTTGATTTGTTTCTTTTATTTAGCCCTGAAGTTTTTACACTAGAATCTCATTAAAGCTGAACTAGTGTACTCCTGTCAAAAAACTAATGGAAAAAAGTTTAAAAGTGAAATGTGTCCTCTATATTGTCACTACTGGGGAAGCTGCATCTATCAAGATTTCACAAGTTGAGCACTTTGATTTATGTTTTATTGAGTCTGCTTGTCTCTTACTTTCTCTCTTCCTTTTCATCTATAAAATGAGACAAACCCAAAGAAACCAGGCTCAATTACGTAAAGGGAGGGGTGGAAATATGTAGAAATATCTATCTTCTAGTTCTCTACCATTTAAATTACGTGTCTGTGTATATATAGCTGAAAATACATTAATGTATATTTTCACATCTAAATGGGTGCTATGTTAGTAAAGCATGTTGCAATTAAAATAGGATCAAAAAACGAATGTATTCAGATGAATCACTGCATGGTTTACTGCATAAATGCTTATAACAAGCTCTGCTTTTTCTTTCATAATTAAGAAAATATTCTCCTTGTAAGACAAATAACTTAGGATCGAGATAAGTATATCAGCTATGACCAAAAAATGGGAAGTAGTGAGAATGATAGTTCTTAAATGGCACAGGATTTATTTACGCACAAGTATGTCCCATTGTGTTCAAGGAAAAACCCATCTGGGTCATATTCATATAATCTAGGCATCACGGACAATGACAAATATATTCATTCAACATGAATCTCCTTTCATCATGTGCTGCTGTTCTGAAAGATAAGTGAAATAGATTGTGTGGAGGCTGATCCCTTTCTGAATTCCAGAAAATAAGATAAGTGTCTTCAGAATGCTGGAAAATTAATCCCAGCGAAATTATGAACCACTGGCTAAAGATCCATCCAGGAGGAATAGGAACAGCCAGGGTGATTGCTGTCATTTTAAAAGTGCCTTTTCTATTCCTATTGTATTTTTGTTCACTGATGCTACAGTATATTTTGCTTCTAACTTCTGTATCCAAAAATAAGATATCCAATATCTCAACTGAATTCGTAGTTGAAATATAACATATTTATGCCTGCTAATGTAGTTATCCTTTTGCTCAATATATAGATAAGATTTGATATTTGCAATGCAATTTCACCGTCAATCTCAAATGTCCTCATTGGATAATCATACATTTGTAAATAGTCTTAATGGCATATGAGCAAAGATAAATTAGGTATACTTTCTGGTGGAAAAAAAAGGATTTTACAAAATATATTTTCCCTTGTCTTAAATGTTTTATGGATTGCTTAATACAAATGAAGATTTTGCAGCAATTTACATGACAAATTTTCTAGGTAACATAAAATGACATTATTTCCTAATCCAATGAATTCAATCAGTGTAACATGGAGTTCCTCAATGAATTTCCAACAATAAAAAATAAATAAATAATAATAATAAATAGAAATGTTTTGAATATATTTTTATGTAATACCATAGTAAATAAAATTAGGAGGTTTATAATTAGAAAAATGTAGTGTGTGGCTTAAAGTAGACCTATGATTATAAATAATAAATATGTATGCATGCACAGATACAAATATGCAAACATTTTAAAAGAAAAATACAATATCATATTTATTAAATGAGTTCCTGAGACAAATATATTTATTTAAATCTATATGCACCATTTATCCAGAGTTTTAAGTTTCATATGTAGATCAAAGCAAATATTTGGAATATGATTACATATCTATAGTAGCACTTGATTGTGTTTTAAAAGGCTCTATTAGATGTTATAATCTCTATGAGGCCAAATCCCCCATTTCTTTCTTTTACTTTCAGTGAGTTGATTACACTGCCTCGTTGTTTCATCCTGTGCTGGGAACAGCCTCAGTGAGGGATTAGTAGCCTGAAGATCAGACTGGAGAATTTTCATCTTCTGCCTGGGTCTGAGATCTTCCCACTAGGTTATGCTGCGGCTCCTCTGGAGAGTAAAGCTGGGCCCGCCTGGTGGGGCCTGGGAGAAGATGCTTGTATTTTCAAGGACCTATCCCAATGAAAAGAATGCTGCTGTTGCTGCCCCCATGCCCAGAGCAATCTCCTTTAACACATCAACATTGCTATTGCAACACTCTTCGGATGACATTTTGTAGAAACTGGACATGCTGTGCCATATATTTGGAAAAAACAGAGAAAATAAATTTTTATTTGAATTAAGAAGATGCAAACAAATTGCTTTTCTGTAGTTGGAGGCCGGCTTGATTTTGAGTATCTCTGTAGGTGCCTGAGCTTGTTGCTGTATATTAAACAATAAGAAATACAGTAACAAAATCAGCAGGCAAATAATATAAACAGAACTAGTGAATGCTGTGCCAATTTACCCAAACAAATCTCCTGTTATGCCATGGTGATTATTTGAAATATCCCTGTTGTTTTCAACAGTTTGCTTATTTCAATGTAGTATATATAACTGACACATTGGAAATATTGGTTCCAGTTGTGGAAATCACACAGAAACACAAAGACAACTGGCTTTATGGTCCTGGGGGAGGGGAGAAAAATTGCAATTCAAGGATACTGTTGAAGGATAAAATGGAAAAACACATTGTCTAATGACTTTGTTTACATTCACTTTTTTAAATGAACTGTGGTTAAAATCCACCTTTAAATTACTGTACTACTTTCTGATAAGGCTATCTGAAATTTTCTGATAACACTTTTAAATCTGAAAAATTTAAGTATATTTGTTGGATCAAATGTTTAATTTTATAAAATAAAACCCTCACTATAATGAAGATGTCAAGAATAAAAGTCAATCAATTGGAAGTGGATGGATCAAAACTGACTTATTAGGTTTTCTATGAAATTATAGATTATTCCTAGAATGTGAACCAGAATTAAAAAATCACAGTTCACATAAACAGATTTAGTGCCAGGAGGAAGCTTATAATAGGCTTAGGATAGATCTAAATTTTTCTTTGAAGGACACCAATCTTCCTGCATTTTAAATTCTAATAAAATAATAAACATTTCTGTTGACTATACTTCCTGCACACAAAATTATAATCTACCTGTTTCAAAACTTAAAATAATACAAAGTATTAAAAAATGTACTAAACTGACAACTGTAAATTTTACGGTGCCAATGATTGGAAATTAAAACAGCACTGCAAAGTCCTTCCTCTAAACACCGAAATCTTCTCTTTAAAAGCAAATTTCAACTTGACTCCTTGTGGTCAGCACCCTAAACTTTTAGGAAACAAAGCAATTGATTATTTCATTTGGTCAGTGTCAGGTGACTGTTTTTAAGTCAATAGAGGAGCCTTTGTTGCCTCCGAGATGTATAGCAGGCAGCAGGAAGCTGAAGGGCCTGTTTGCCATCCTAGATAAGTAGGCGGCGCAGGGACCTATGTCAGCTCACCACTAACTTCAATACCAACTTCTGTCTTGACACTGATGCTGAATTTTTACAAGAGGGGAAATTTCTTTTTGTCTAAAATGGGAGTTCAAAGAATAAGTGAAGAAATAAGAGATGCTCCAAGTAGAAGCTAGCCCTGATTCATGGATATATTTTGAAGATGTGGAGTTGAGGCCAAAAGATATTCTTACTAGAAATAATCTGGGATAGATCAGAACTTGCACTGGAGAAAAGAATAAAAGAACTATATTTAAAAAATATTATGGGTAGATGGTGTGATGAAGACACATGTCTTAAAAAGGACATTCTCTGAAAGAGTATAGCATAGCTTGTATAATTCTAGAGTAACAACTTAAAAATAAGGTAGTTTTTTATTCTTCTACTTCAGATTCCAACTTATATTTGAGGAAAATGAACTTAACGATAATTTCTTATTCCATTACTTCTCCATACTTTTGAATTAACCGAGTAAAGGCCAATAATGGATAATACTAAACAGTAATCACTACCATGTTTAAAAGCCAACTATGGACCATTTTAACTGATGCCCCTAATGAATTACAAAAATGATGGATATTGGGTTCACTTTAAATTCTTCTTTCAAAAATCTACGTTAGACCCCCAATTTCCCAGGTAAATACTTGTAATATTCCTGGCTTAGCTTATCCTTCCTCTTCTATCAATAACTACTTCAAATTTTCATGATTTGTCTCAAGGACTATTCCTCATTACCTATTTCCATCGCTTTCTACCTACCTTCTGCCACATAAAAAGAGAAAAATTATCAGTTTCAGAGAATGAGAGAGAGGTCTGTTCCTCTGCCTATTCATGGCTAACTCTTTCACTCTGCTTCTCTTTCTACCCAACACTTTGGCCTCCCATCTCTTATCTTTGAATATTTTCTCTCATCTGGCTTTTGCTCCAAATATATTTGACTACTTCATTTTTATAAGGACAACTTTTTATTGGCCTAGGTTACATGGCCCTCTGTGCTACTGTGGTGTCCATACTTTCCTTTGAAATGTCAACCTCCATGTTTATCTCTTCTGCTAGAATTTGGCATTCTTGAGGTCAGCTATCATATTGGCTTCACTGTTGAATTGGCAGAGCACACTGGGTAGAGAATTAGGTAAACATGAGGGAAAAAAGTCAATGAACAATGAGTTATGATTTTTCAGTTCTGTTTTACTCCTAAGTGTTTTCCAAAGTTTTAAATATTTCGTGTATTCTGAATAAAGACAAATTACAGTAAAAATATAAACAAGAATAAAGATTATTTAACATTTAAGATGATAAGCTTAATGAAGAATCTGTAACCAAGGATACTGGCAACCATAACTGTTGTTAAAACTTTGCTTTTCTATAAGGAAAATAATACAGATGCTAATGGATTAAAAAAAATGAAAAGAAAGTCATTTTTACAACAAAATATAAAGTATTTCATAGATTTTCTTAAAGAAAAATTGAATGGGAAGCAGGAGCCAAGATGGTGGTCTGTAGCCAGCTTTCTGCAGATGCTCCCGTCCAGAAGGGGAGTTAAAGGCCAGAAACTTAGCAAGAAAGCCAATGGTTTGGAACTGAGCCAAAAGAGAAGGTCGAAGAACGCACATCAACCCTGCTGGAGTGACCTGCGACTCCAAGGATACAAATAAAAGGTACAGAGCACATCACTAAGCAGACGGGACTCCCCTCCCCCAAGAGAACAGCTTGCAGTATAATTCATACCTCCATACAAACAAGCGAGCAGAGTTCAGATGTCCTTCCACTCTACCCCACGGGAGAGACTCTCTCAAAACCAGTCCTTCTTCCCCTACTAGGGAGCCATGGCACTCTCCTGTCAGGCATAAAGCTGTATAAAAACTGTATATATTCTTTACCTGCAAGTTGGAACTCCCTGCACTCCTCTCCACTCTCACCCTGAGGTCTGGAGGTCTGTCCCCCACAGAGTTCAGATTCTTGGACACTTTCTCAAGGGGTGTGGACAGGGCTGTCTCTGCTCTGTGCTGTTTTCCTGGCTCAGGAGCAGTGAGAGGAAAGTGAGCTGAGAGGTGACCGAAGTGGAGAGGCAGTTCCCCGAGGCACCAAGCAGCAGTGCTGAGAAAGCTTTGCTAAATTTCGGCTGCACCTGGCCCTCAGGGTATGACAGCTGAGACAAAGGGCTGAAGTTCACAGACTAAGTCAGGACTATTAGCAGCCCAGCATCTCTTCCACAAGGCAGAAATTCTGCAAACTTATTCTGTTCTTCAGCTTTTTCATCTACTTTACATCAATCAGGGACAGGGCTGGAACTGAGTGAATCCCCCCAGCCCCTATCAAGTACCCAAGTTGTCAGGCCTCACCTCCTCCCCTGCCAACAACGTCATAAATGGTGGACTGGTTGAGGAGCCACAGATCCCCATGTGACCTAGGCAGGCACAAACCTCTATAGCATCTGCTCATTGGGGGGAATTGGATCACAGCCCTGCAAGGGTTACCAGAGACTGGGTGTGACAGAGGGGCAAGGCGGGGAAAGAGGCATCAACCTTCCCAGGCTAATTTACTGGCTGGGGGTGGGGGGGGGACCTGAACTCACAGAACCCTGGAGCGAGTTATACTAAAGCTGCCAGCAGACTCCTGATATCTAGTTGCCAGAGATTTTCAACCCTTTGATTTGAGGTTGGTACTGGCTGGGACAATTTATTGGGACCTCTTCAACTGGGCCAATCACCCAAGGACTTTCCAACATGGTACACTGGGTGTGTGGTAGTGGGAAGGTTTGAATTTCCTTTTCCAATTGTTGTGGAATTGTTGTGGGGGGCTTGGTGACCTAACTTCTGGTATTCCTCCACAGCTCAGATTCCAACACAGAGTAACCGATTCTCTAGGGTAAGACAGAGACCAGCTGAAAATAAGACAGAGCCACTTAACCCCACCCCATCAAGAAGACCCCCAGTTTCACAGGCAGTAGCAAAGTATGGGTTGGCAAAACTCTAGGGGAAAAGGTACAAACACCAGTCCCAGCTTACAGGCAAAGGAAGGACTGGTCAATCACTACTCCTAGAACCCCCAACCCAACTTATCCTTACCTACTCATTCAGCCAAACAGTGAAAAATAAATATGGGGCAGAATCAGCGGAAAAGCTCTGGAAGCATGAACAACCAGAGTAGATCAACCCCACCGACAAACAATTTGGTGGACACAACTGAAGATCATAAACTGAAGATTCATAAACAGATGGCTAAGATGTCAGAAATCAAATTCAGATTTGGATTGCAAACAAGATCAATAAAATAGAGGAAAAATTGGAATTAGAAATTCTGGGAGCATTTCAAAAATTGTCTCAAGAAGTCAAAGAATTCAAAGACCAATTGACCAAAGATTTTGACACATTGATACAAGAAGTTGCAGACCTCAAAGATCTGAGAAATACAGTAGAATCCCTCAGTAACAGAATGGAGCAAGCAGAAGAAAGGATTTCTGACATAGAAGACAAAGCTATCGAACGCTCCCAAACCTACAAAGAGCTAGAGAAATAGAAGGCAAAAACAGATCATTCTCTCAGACATTTTTTGGATAACTCAAAGAAAACCAATATTCATCTCATAGGGATACCTGAAAACAACGAAGTGGCGTCACAGGGCCCAGAGTCTCTTCTTTATGAGATTATGAAAGAGAATTTTCCACACATGCCAAGAGATTCTGAAATTCAGATAGCAGACAGTTTCAGAACCCCAGCACGACTCAACCC
>CAUYON010056118.1:0-10681 GCA_963573935.1 Arctocebus calabarensis
AATCACTGTGCTAATTGAAAGAAGCCAGACACAAAAGTCCACATATTATATGATTCCATTTATATGAAATATCCTGAGTGGGGAAATCTAGAGAGCTAGAAAGTAGATGATTAGGGGTGTGGGTAGGATGGGAAGATGAGGAGGGTTATAGCTAAAGGGTATGGGGGGACCAAAGTAATGAAAATGGTCTAAAATTGTGATGGTAGTTGTACTATGTGTGAATATACTAAAAAACATTACATTATGTACTTCAGATGGGTGAATTGTATACTCTGTGAATTATATCTAAATAAGGCTATTAAAAACAAAATAGCCTGCATTGCTCTCCAAAGCATCCCCTCTTGCAGCTGAAGAGGAGAAATCCCAAAATCCTTAAGCTGGAAGAGATGCACTGAAATGCAGTTTTCACATTCCAGGATTCCTAACACTTTTACTGCTGGTGGGACTACAAACTCATACAACCTTTTTGGAAGGAGGTTTGGCGAATCCTCAAAGAATTCAAACTAGACCTCCCATTTGAGCCTGTGATCCCATTACTTGGCATCTACCCAGAAGAAAAAAAATCTTTGTATCCTAAGGACATTTGCACTAGACTGTTTACTGCACCTCAATTTACAATCGTCATAATGTTAACCTAAATGCCCACCAACCCAGAAATGGATTAACAAGCTGTGGTATGTGTATACCATGAAATACTACTTGGCCATTTAAAAAGATGGAGACTTTACATGGAGGTGGTATACATTCTTCTTAGTAAAACATCACAAGAATGGAGAAGAATCCAATGCACTCCATTCTAATATGAAGGCAATAAATGATCTCATACATACTGGGGGTGGGGGAATGAGGGATGGGAGAGGGGAGGGCAGGGGAAGGGTGTCATTATGCATGGCACACCTCTTGGGGGCGGGACACAATTGTAAGAGGCGCTTTACCTAACAAATCAGTGTAACCTAATTCTTTGTACCCTCAATGAATCTCAATTAAAAAATAATACATTCCGGCTCGGCGCCTGTGGCTCAAAAGGCTAAGGCGCCAGCTACGTACACCTGAGCTGGCAGGTTCGAACCCAGCTGGGGCCCGCCAAACAACAATGATGGCTGCAACCAAAAAATGGCCGGGCATTGTGGCGGGCGCCTGTAGTCCCAGCTACTTGGGAGGCGGAGGCAAGAGACTCGCTTGAGCCCATGAATTGGAGGTTGCTGTGAGCTGTGATGCCACAACACTCTATCCAGGGTGACAGCTTGAGGCTCTGTCTCAAAAATAATAATAATACATTCCAGGTTTCCTGCAAATACATAACATTTAAAATCCATGTAAATAGCAGCAGCATCAAAATCCTTACAGTTAGGGTAAGGATCTCCCCTGACTGTACATTCCATCTACCATCTACTCATCTTCCAGAAAAAGTATCTTAGTGACTGAGAAATCTGTCAGGATTGAAAAAATTGCAGCTGTTACCTTTACAGAGCTGAGTGTTTTACTAAGGCATTTCAATGACCTGACCTACAGCCAGAAGATCTTGCAAAGATCACCCTGGGTAGAATGCCATGCCAGTATAGCTAGTGACCTCTTGCCTCAGCCTCCCAAGTAGCTGAGACTACAGGTGTCCACCACTATGCCAGATAGTTTTTCTGTTTTAAGTGGGGGGGGGGGGCGTCTCACTCTTGCTCAGGCTTGTCGCAAACTCCTGAGCTCATGCAACCCACTGGTCTGGACCTCCCAGAGTGCTAGGATTACAGATGTGAGCCACCTGCCCAGCCTAAATTTCCCATTTTTTTAAAAAGTCAACAACAGGTACCATTTTTGTCTTTTGCAACAGAAATATTTGTGTAATAAAAAATATTCCTAAGGAAAACTAACCAATCACATAATACAAGATCAAGTATCTACTCTTTTGAAACTAGACACGTGGGTTTGCTTCCTGCCCTCTAAACTTGATCCTTGCTTTCTCCTTGATCAAGTGCAGCTCTAAGTCTTTCAATCCAGTGTACAGCATGAACAGATAGCAGATTTCAGGCAGGTCTTTCTAAGTCTTGGCCATCAGAATTCTTGCTTCAGTGGTGTGTGATCATTGCAAGGGAACTGGAGTCAGACCATCTGGAGGGTAAAATATCATTGCTTTGGGCAAGATTAAGTTTCAGGCCTCTCCTATGTCAAAATGGAGATTAAAATATTAATTTCACAAGGTCATCGTGAAGGCTAAGTGAGAGGCATGACGGAGAGTCAGGTCGTTCCTGGCACATGATAGATATTCAATAGGTTACTTTCCCTCACTTAGAGTGAAATTTTCTAGAACTTAAGAATGTTGTCAGCTTGTCATTGGTCTATCACTGCCCACCCTGAAATTTTCTAGAACTTAAGAATGTGGTCAGCTTTTCGTTGATCTATCACTGCCCACCCATTCTTGGAATGGAGGCTAGCTCCCAGCTACAAGCCCACGTAAATCTCTACCTACTGACGTTCAAAACATTGGCTTTGGTCCTAATGCAAGAATAAAGGTGAACAGATACAGCCCCCTGCCAGATTGTAATCTTCCCCAACAGAAAGCAAGGCTCAGGGTTCAGCCCCTTTCTTTCTGAGTGGTCTGATAGCACTTTTGATTAAATAGACTTGTGATCGGTCTCCTTCCAAAGCACACAGGGAGATATATATCAAGCTTTACCCAGATGATAGAGCTTATAAAGAACCAGGAGGAAGGCTCTGGTGCCTGGCTGTGTCAGAAATGGAATCTTAACATCAGTTCCCTGACTACCCAGCCCTGACCTTCAACATTCCCCTGTGTATCAAGAACCTCAAGCTTGAGCCTGAGCCAAGTGCCCACTACCATGAGGCAAGTCGGGGCGGGTATAGAGCAAGTGTTCCCAAATCCTTCAGTGTCCCCTTTCCAAGAAAGGAGCTACCTAGGACCCACTCTAGACCTACTCTCATCAAACTCACCAGGAATCTACAATTTTCAATAAGCTGCCTAGTTGGTTCTTTTATAGCCAGACTGACAGCATTTGGGTCTAAAGGACAGAGGAATGGTTCCATCCAAGCCCATTCACACAAAAGTCAGGCCAGGGAGTTTCCCAGGGAAAAATCATTCTGGTTATCTCACACTGAGGAGGAAGGTGAGAATCATACTGAATATGCTTAAGCGTAGACGGAAAGATGCTTAGGTTTGGAAGCGTATTGTTTTGAGTAAAGGAATTCAAGATAAACAAACATGTTAGATTTCTTTGTAGCTACCAGTCCCAAGAATACTTAGTTGTCCTCCTTCCTGAGCACGATAAAGTCAATCAGTAGACATGAGCCCCCTCTTCTAATAAGTGAGCTTTAGGAGTGAATCAGCTGCTCAGTTTGCCCAAGTCCCTAATGTGGTGACCTTGGGAGGGATGACCCAGTGGGTATCTGACAACAGAGAGAAAAAGGAAGACAGAAAATATACAAAGTCTGAGCCCTAACCCCAGCCAGGGCCACTGAGTTGGCATTCTAGGGCCTTCTTCAAAGAGAACACCCCTGGCTCTTCTTGAACCGAATCTTGTTGGTGTCGCTGTCCAGCCATGATGTCACCCAGGAGCAGGCTCCTGTAGTACACTGCAGCCATTCGCGGCCATCGCGGAGCACTCA
Organism: Arctocebus calabarensis; assembly: GCA_963573935.1. Lineage (NCBI taxonomy): Eukaryota > Metazoa > Chordata > Mammalia > Primates > Lorisidae > Arctocebus > Arctocebus calabarensis. The sequence continues at coordinate 3,613 of CAUYON010056118.1, forward strand.
GACCCCAGCCTGTCCCGCCCAAAGACTAAGGGTTGGGAGCAATGGAGAAGACAGTGCTTCCGTTTGAAGAGTCGACCCCCATGGATGACACTGCTCCAGTTTGAGTATAATCTGTAGTCACACACCTTGAGGAAGTCAAGGCAAAGGTCCCTTTACATCAGCCTAAACAAATTATTTCTATGGGCTGGAAAGTCACTGGGCCCCTCCACCTCTGCTCCAGGCTACCACTTGTAGTGCCCTGGGGAGGATGGGGTGCAGACAGCTTCCCAGAGTGTTTTAAGTGGCTTATTGATGAGTATGTGCATCTGAGGCTCAGAAGGGACCTAGACAAGGACTCTATCTCCATACCTCACATCAGCACCCCCAGAACGGGGGTACCCCTCTTGGATACAGAAGGTGATTATAGTGGTACCCAGCAGCCATTCTTTTTTGTTTTAAAAGTTTTGCATTTCTTTTTTTTTTTCATGCAAGACTTAATACTTTGCATGAAATATAACAGTGAAATTGTTTTCTCTTTTGTCTTGTGATTTTTTTTGAGGTGAAATTCAAGTTTTTGGGTGAGTAGTACTATTATACCTATCTTGAGTGTCTTGCTTGTACTGTATCACATCATACCTTTGTTTAATTCTTAATAAACTGTTCACTTGTTTAAATAAATAAAGTTTTGCATTTCTTTTGAAGAAATTTAGCCAAATGCAATTAGCACAAATCTCAATTGGATGGATTTCTTAGGATGAGTTAAAGGTTATTTATTTAAAACAAGTCAGATTTAAGGAAGATAGTTAAGTAAACAAGGCGGAGGTGGCCCAGGAATGAGGCAAAGGTCGCAAATCAGTTGGAAAAAAACACAGCTCTAGATTGAACACATGAATAAGAGCCAGACACCAGGATGTCCCAGGAGAGATGGAAATGTCTCCTGGGAAGTACATGGCCTAACGGAATGAAGTGTCACATGTCCTACATCAGGACAAATAAGGAGGGACTCTACCCCTTTATATTTCCTTCCACCTGCAGCTGGGCTTAAGTGCCACCCCAAAGAGCAAATGAAAACTGCAGCAATTTTGTACTACTTTTGCACCACCAAAAAACTTTTCACTAAAAGCACTATTTCACCATACTTCCCATTGGACGCTGCAAGCATGAGCTTTAGCAGCAGCAGAGAATGCCCTGGGCACCAGCTGCGGGCAGAGGCCAGAGCTCTTCACCAGGCCTCAGCCGGCAGCAACAACCAGAGGCAAGGCCACATTGAGCCAGAGAAGGGAAACGACCTTCGCCAGGGCATGTCCACCGCTGAACAGTAACCACTTTCTGGGGACTTCCAGCGCCCACTGGGAGCAATGTGAAGGGAAGCTGAAATTCTTGCATGTTAGTTCCATCTTTATCCTTCTTAATTTATATTTGTATGTATGTGTTGGGCGGCTCCTGTGGCTCAAGGAGTAGGGCACCAGCCCTATATACCAAAGGTGGCGGGTTCAAACCCGGCCATGGCCAAAAAACTACAAAAAAAAATGGAGACTGTATGCGTGTGTTTTATAGTATAAATGCAAGTATAACTTATAAAGACATAGATAGCAGGGTGCACGTTTGAAGTTGTTTGATGGGAGGCCTGATCACAAACATGGAGTGACTGTCCATCTGTGTTACCCACTAACGCAGCTGCCCGGGGAGTCATTAATCCTTCCACCCTGTGAACGGTGCCTCCTGCTCTAAATGATGAGGGAGGACAGCTGGGAAGTGGTAGGCTGCTGAGTTCAAACCAGTCCATCTTACAGTGGATTTACCGGGGTCTGGCGGGTACCAAGGGCTCCTTCCAGGGAGTGGATGTACAGGGGCTCCATAAAGTCTCTGGGAGTACTTGCGCTAGGCACTGTGCCAGCTCGGGGAGGGCAGAGCCCAATCGGTGTGACTTCATGCTCCCACCTCACTCGAGTATCCACGGTGGCTTCTACATGCCACAAATCTACCAGATTTGTGCTAATTGCATTTGGCTAATTGCATTCACTAATTGCACGGAGCCAAGCTGCAGGAGTGCAAGGTTTTCTTTCAGAGGGGTGTGCGCTGGAGCCCCAGCCCTAGCACATATAGGCTACACCATCTCCCGGGAGGCACTCTGACCTTCAAGTTCATCTTCTACAAAAAGAAGGCACTCGTGAGTGATGTATACCTCATGGTGTTGTTGCGAGGCTCCCATGAGGTTATGGGAGAAGGAAAGAGCTTTGAAGAATCCTAGAGCATCATCCTTCACCCAGGCAACGTCCCAGGCATAGGGTAGCCCCATAGGCCCCCTGAGCTCCAAGGCCTGCAAGGAGTGGGTACCAGCCAGGGAATGCATGCTGAGGACCCCACTCAAAGACAGATCTCTGCTTAGGTGGGCCAAAGTCACTCACAGCCCAGGTGCAGCCACCCACGCCAACCATCAATTGCCCGTGCCACCTGTAGACTTCTGCAGCTACTGGGGAGTTCAAAGCAAAGTGGCTTTTGCTCTTTGACTCTTCTGTTGATCCCCGCCAGACTTCGGGGTTGAGGGTGGAGAGCGGAAACCACTGGCAGGCACCCCTTCTGAGCAGCCCCAGCTCCTCCTGCCTTACAGCCGCCATCTCGCCCAAACTCCTCCAACCCCTGCCCCTTGCTTCCTCCTGGCCAACACAGGCTGATTTCGGAAGGTTGCAAACAATAGTATCAATCAGGCCTGCTTTGATTGGTTGCACATCGAGAGGCTCTGGTTTGTTTTGTTTTTAACTTGTCCTTGAAGCATCTAAAAGCACCTGACTGCTTGGATGGCTCCCCTCTCTCTCCTTCCTGTCAACCTGGGTACCTGGATGCGTATTGGACCCCAGACCACACACTCCCAAACCTTAGTGCACCCTTTGGAGGAAACGGCTCCACTAACCTCCCCCATTATATCCCACCCTGTCCTGCTTCCTCTAAGTCTGCAAAAGATCTTCTCTGGGGGCAGGAAAGATGCTTTCATTCATTCCACTCTTCCATTTCTGAACCTCGTTATTTCATGAGGTGGGAGAAGGGGAGGCGTTTTCTCTGGGCTTCCAAGAGGAAGAGTAAGGGAGGAAGCAGCAGGCTCACCTCTTTGCCTAAATCCAGAGCTGAGAAAGGGCCACAGGGCCCGTGGAGGTTGGAGGCTCGGCCTTTTACTCCAGCTGCTGGCACAAGAAGCAGAGACGGTGCCCTACCCAATTAGTACAGGCCGTGTTATACCTTGCAATGCCCTCTGTGGGTTTGTGGGGACGCTGACATCCCAAAACAGGCTGGAACATCTGTTCCATTCTCAGGCACACGGCTCCTGCAGCCTGGTTAGTGCCTGGCACACAGGCGCCACTGTGGATGTTGAAGTGAGCTGAAAGCACAAAGTCACGCCTGACTCTGCTCTACCCTCCCAGGGCTAGCACCGTGTCTAACACAGTGGTGCTCAGGACTCCTCAGTTAAAGGCTGCTGGAATTAGCAGCCACCCCCTCCTCCCTCTGTCCCGACTGAGATCTTAAACCGACCACCGCAAAGGAATCGCAAAGCAGTCCTGAGTCTCAGAGATCCATTGCCCAAGTGACAGGCTGATATCAAGGTTTTACCCAGGTGAGAGTTCTCCCAGCAGCCCAGGAAGGGGGGTAAAGGTGAGAACTCTCACCCCAGCACAGCCAGGGCCAGGGGGCTGCCAGGTCCATGCCGCCTATGCATACCCTTACCATCAAAACACACTGCAGGAAGGGGACAATGCCAGAGCCCGCTGTCTCGTCATCTGTGCTTTCACCTCTATGGTGACTCATTTCCTCACGCAGGTGCCCAAGCAGGCCAATCTTGGTTTCAATATTGTTGGGCCGATAGTGAATCAGAGAAACAGAGTGAAGCAGGGAAAGAACTGGGTGTGAGGTGTCACCTGCCAGGCATCCACGGACCAATCAGGACCCTTCTGTGGAGAGAACAGTGTTGCCTGCCTCACTGGGATACGGCGCAGAGGACGTGAGAGGTGTGAAAATGCCTGGCAGATGGGAAAATCCTCCACACTTGTGCATTGTTGAAAGCGTTAACAGGAGTCGCTGGTCAGATAGATTCGAAGGCCTCTCTTGGAACAATTGGGGGGCGGTGCTATTTGCATAGATTCAACGTAAAGGTCATCTCCACCCACCTCCCCAGCCCCAGCAATGCAGCTCTGCCTCGCTTTCTCCAAAAGCAACCCTAGACTCTGGTCTCCTGAAGCCAGCCTTCTGTGGCTGCATGGGGGGGGTCAGGGGACCCCAAAAGAGAGAGACAGGAACAAGAGGAGAAAGCAGTTTGCTGCCAGTGGGGAGCTACTGAGGGCGGAGCAGAACCCTAAAGGCAAGCAGGGAAATTGTGAAAGAGACGTCCCCCACGCAGGCAAGGAGTCATCAAGAAGCTGACAAGCTAAGCTCCAGGCTCTCACTTGCACGGACCCTTCTAAGCCCTTTGACCTAATTTTCTATTGTCTTTCTAAGAATGCCTCAAAAGCACATAAACATCAGGCCCCACAAAACCTGGATCTTCCCTGGGTCCCAAGTAGAGCTCCTCTCTCCTCAGAGATAAGCCCCCAACTGTCCCCACTCAACAGATACCCAATGCTCTCTACCTTGGAGCCTCATCTAGCCAGAGTGGGACAGCCCAGGTAGGTTTCCGCCTCCAGGCCTCTGCTTATGCTGTTCCCCTGCCTGCCTGCCTTTCCCTAACTTTTCAGAACAGTGCTCTCCTTCAAGACACACAGCAAATACTTCCAAAGGCAGGAACCCTTTGCTCATGTCCCAGACAGAATCAACACTCCCTCCTTGAGTAGCCCCACCACGCTCAGCATTCCCTTGTCACAGCACAAATAACCCCCATGGATCTGCAGCACGTTGAGGGTCCTGGCCCAGGCAGTGGCTTCTTTAGGGTCCAGATGGGCCTATCTGATTCTGTATCCACAGAAGGCCCACTAGCTCAGGGAGCTGATCCCTACCCCCAGACTCAGGAAAAGTGTTTCTTGAATAACTGAATCTATGAATGGCAGAGGGATGTATAGGTCAGAGTTCAGTCGTGGTGTCTCACCTGCCTGGTTCACACCCTAGCCACCCTTCCCGTACCTGTCTTCCAGCAAGAAGCGGGCCTGAGAAACCATTCCTAGAGCTCCTGCGCCCCCTAGCGGCTGAAACGGCACCTGCGCCAAGAACTACAGGCAACTGCAAGGACCTCGCTGCTCTCTGACACCCAGGGCAGTATGTTTACCAGGGTCTTACTCACTTGGAGGCATATGTCTTCCAGTTTCTGTAATTCTCTGGCCTGGAAGAGGCTGTGAGAACTCATCTCATGGTTGACCCCAAAAACCCCCACCCCAGGCCCTGTTCCCCTGACACTAATGTGGTCTCCATATATCTCTACAAGGTCTACGAGAGGGGGGTTGGATCACAATCCTGAGAGACACAATCCCAAATGCCATAATCCCAAATGTTGAAATCCAGGAAGATCGTACAAATGTAATTCTGGAAAAGATAAATTCAAAACTCTTTAAAAGATATTTATTTACATGGGTTTTTTTGTTTGTTTAGAGACAGAGTCTCACTCTATCACCCTTGGTAGAGTGCTATGGCATCATAGCTCACAGCAACCTCCAATTCCTGGGCTCAAGCGAGTCTTTTGCCTCCGCCTCCCAAGTAGCCAGGACTACAGGCGCCCGCCACAACGCCCGGCCATTTGTTCGTTGCAGCTGTCATTGTTGTTTGGCAGACCCAGGCTGGATTCGAACCCACCAGCTCAGGTGTACATGGCTGGCACCTTAGCCTGTTGAGCCACAGGTGCCAAGTCTATTTACATGTTTGAAGGGGATTAATTTGAGAAGCATGTGAAAAATGACAGAATTTTGGATTATGATATGCTCCCAAAAAGAGAAAGCTTCATGAAATACCTAGGTATATACCCAACAAAGGAGGAGAAGGACCTCTATGAAGAAAATTATGAAATCCTAAAAAAGGAAAGAGAAGAGGATTTTAACAAATGGAAGAACATACCATGCTTATGGTTGGGAAGAACCAACATTGTTAAAATGTCCATACTACCCAAAGCAATCTACCTATTCGATGCCATCTCCATTAAGATACCGACATCATACTTTCAAGATTTGGAAAAAATGATTCTGCATTTTATATGGAACCAGAAAAAACCCCGCATAGCTAAGGCAGTTCTTAGTAATAAAAACAAAGCTGGGGGTATCACCATACCAGATTTTAGGCTGTACTACAAAGCCATAGTGATCAAGATGGCATGGTACTGATACAAAAATAGAGACATAGACATTTGGAATCGAATAGAAAACCAGGAAATGAAACTAACATCTTACAACCACCTAATCTTCGATGAACCAATCAAGAACATACCTTGGGGGAAAGACACCCTATTCAATAAATGGTGTGGGGAGAACTGTATATCCACATGTAAAAGACTAAAACTGGACTCTCACTTTCTCCACTCACAAAAATTGATTCAAGATGGATAAAGGACTTAAATTTAAGGCATGACACAATAAAAATCCTGAAAGAAAGCAGAGAAAAACACTGGAAGATATCAGCCTGAGGAAACACTTCATGAAGAAGACTGCCATGGCAATTGCAACAACAAAAATAAACAAATGGGACTTAATCAAACTCAAAAGCTTCTGTACAGCTAAGGAGACAACAACCAAAGCAAATAGACAACCTACCAAATGAGAAAGGATATTTGCATATTTTGAATCAGACAAAAGCCTGATAACTAGGATCTATAGAGAACTCAAATTAATCCACATGAAAAAAGCCAACAATCCCCTATATCAATGGGCAAGAGACATGAATAGAACCTTCTCTAAAGAAGACAGACAAATGGCTAACAAACATATGAAAAAATGCTCATCATCCCTAATTGTTAGAGAAATGCAAATCAAAACCACCCTGAGATACCATCAAACCCCAGTGAGAATGGCCCATATCACAAAATCTCAAAATTGCAGATGCTGGCATGGAGTGGAGAGAAGGGAACACTTTTACACTGCTGGTGGGACTTCTAACTGATACAACCTTTTTGGAAGGAAGTATGGAGAAC
>CAUYON010056120.1:0-36792 GCA_963573935.1 Arctocebus calabarensis
ATATTTTGGAAAAGGTTGAGTAATACAGGTACTAGTTCTTCTTAAAAGGTTTGATAGAATTCTGACATGAAGCCGTCTGGTCCCAGGCTTTTCTTTTAGGGAGATTTTGTATAGTTGATGCTATTTCAGAACTTGATATCAGCCTCTTCAACATTTCCACTTCATTCTGGCTAAATCTTGGTAGGTGGCATGCTTCTAAGTTTGGTCAATTTCCTTCAGATTTTCATATTTCTGAAAGTAAAGTTTCTTATAGTATTCATTAAGGATTTTTTGAATTTCTGAGGAGTCTGTTGTTATTTTGTCTTTACCATTTCTCATTGATGAGATTAGAGATTTTGCTCTTTTTTTCCTGGTTAAGTTAGCCAAAGGTAAATCTATTTTATTGACCTTTTCAAAGAACCAACTTTTTGATTTATTAATCTGTTGTATAATTCTTTTAGTTTCAATTTCATTTAATTCTGCTCTAATTTTGGTTATTTCTTTTTTTCTGCTGGGTTAGGTATTGGAATGTTCTGCCTTTTCCAGTTGTTTAAGAAGTTTCATTAATTGGTTAACTTCTTCTCTTTCTGTTCTCTTGAGGAATGTTTGTAGTGCTATAAATTTCCCTCTAAGGACTGCCTTTGCAGTATCCCAGAGGTTCTGATAATTCGTGTCTTCATTGTCATTTTGTTCCAAAAATTTGGATATTTCCTGTTTAATCTCATCAATGACCCATCTGTCCTTCAGCATGAGGTTGTTTAGCTTCCATGTTTTTGTCTGAGTATGCAGATTCTTGTCGTTATTCAGTTCAACTTTTCTTCCATGATGGTCTGAGAAGATGGAAGGTATAATTTCTGTTTTTTAAAATTTGCTGAGGTTAGATATGTGACATAATACGTGGTCGATTTTGGAGTATGATCCTTGGGATGATGAGAAAAATGTGTATTCAGTTTTGTTGGGATGAAATATTCTGTAGATGTCTGTTAAATCCAAATGTTGGATGGTTAAATTTAAATATAAAATTTCTTTGCTTAGCTTCTTTTTGGAGGATCTGTCCAATACTGTTAAAGAAGTGTTAAAATTTCTGACTACTATGGAGCTGGAGGAGATCAAGTTGCTCATGTCTGTTAGAGTTGGTCTTATAAATTGAGGCACATTCTTTTTGGGTGCATAAATATTAATGATTGAAACCTCATCATTTTGGGTATTACCTTTAACAAATATAAAATGTTCATCTTTATCTTTACTTACTTTGGTTGGTTTAAACCTAGTGTATCTGCGAATAAGATTGCAACACCTCCTTTTTTATGCTTTCCATTTGCCTGGAATATAGATGACCATCCCTTCACCTTAAGTCTATATTTATCTTTTAAGGTAAGATGAGATTCTTGCATGCAGTAGATATCTGGTCTGAGTATTTCTATCCAATCAGCCAACCTGTGCCTCTTTAGAGGACAATTTAAACCATTCACATTAATTGAAAATAATGATAAGCCTTTTGAAAGAGAAGTGTGTATTTTTGATCCTTTCGCCATTGCGGAGTTTAGAATCTGGTCCAAAATTTCTGAGTAAGTTTACTTTTGTGGTGGAGGATTGTGCTGGTCATTATGGAGGATAGGTCTGAGAATATCCTGGAGAGCTGGTTTAATTATGCAAATTTCTTCAATATATGGATGTCATTAAAATATTTAATTTCTCTATGTTAAATGAAACTCAGTTTGGCTGGATATAGTATCCTGAGTTGGAAGTTATTTTGTTTTAGGAGGTTAAAAGTCGATGACCCCTCCCTTCTAGCTTGAAAAGTTTGAGCAGAGAGATCTGCATTTATTCTAATGTTCTTCCCCTTGTAGATAATGGTTTTCTTGCATCTGGCTGCTTTCAGAATCTTCTCCTTCATATTAACTTTAGTGAAGTTGACTATGATGTGCCTGGGGGATGTCTTATTCAGGTTGAGTCGTCCTGGTGTTCTGAAACTGTCTGCTATCTGAATTTCAGAGTCTCTAGGCATGAATGTAAAATTCTCTTTCATAATCTCAAGAAGAAGGGACACTGTGTCTTGTGAAGCCAGTTTGTCACTTTCAGGTATCCCTATAAGACGAATATTGGTTTTCTTTGAGTTATCCCAGAACTCTCTGAGAGAATGATATGTCTTTGCCTTCCATTTCTCTTCCTCTTTGAGCATTTGGTAGCATTCGAAAGCTCTGTCTTCAATGTCAGAAATGCTTTCTTCTGCTTGCTCCATTCTGTTACTGAGGACTTCTACTGTATTTCTCAGATCCTTGAAGGCTGCAACTTCTTGTCTCAATGTGTCAAAATCTTTGGTCATTTTGTCTTGAATTGGTTGAATTCTGGATACATCTTCTGAATTAATCCTGCAATTTCTACCTCCATCTTTACCCCCATTTTGTTGATCTTGTTGGTAATCCAAATTCTAAATTCAATTTCAGACATCTCAGCTATCTGTTTGTGGATGGGATCCTCTGGATTGGCTGGTTTGCCATTCCTTGGGGGTAGTTGAACTGTTTTGTTTATTCATGTTGCCAGAGTTTTTCCACTGATTTTGTCCCATGATTATTTTTCAGTGTTCCAGGTGAAATTGGACTGGAAACTTCTACAGTTGTGGTTGACCAGCCCTTCACCTTGGAGCTGGGACTGGTGACTGCAGCTTTTCCTCTACAATTTTGCAAAGTACCTGTACAGTATTGCAGTCTGTGACTCTAGAGACCTGCTTGGTGTAGTGGGGGTAGGTGTCTCCGTCTTGTATTCAGCTGATCTCTGTATAATTCTAGTGTATCAGTAACCCTTGGTTGCAGTCTCAGCTTTGGTGAAATACAAGCAACTAGGACATCTCTTCCCCCATTGGTAATATTTGGATGTGGACAATCAAACCTTCCCACTACAGAAATACCTGGAACTCACCTTGGAGGGTCCTCGTATAATTTGGTTAGTTCAAGAGTTCCACACTAATTGTCCCCGACAGCCCCCCACTCTCTAGCTGGAGAGTTCAAGAGGACTCCAGCAACTAGATGTTTTGGGTCTATTGGCAACTTGAGTGTGATTTAAGCACCTTTGTCAAGCTGAGGAGTCAGAAATGCCTGTCTAGTAAGAGATTTAGAGCCAGAGGGTTGATGCCTCTTACCTCATTTTGGTCATCCTTCACCAATGAACTCTGGTCACCCCTATCCCTGGAAGTCTCTCTGGCAGTCTCTGTTAACCCAGTCTCTGTGGTCCTGCTCTGTCCAATAAGCAAATATGCCAGAGCTATGTGACTGACAGAGTCAAAGTGAGGTAGATGCCTCCTTCTCGTGGATACCAGTCTACCACCATCCAGCAGGGAAGTCAGAGGTCTGCCTGTCTCAGATGCAGGTAGCTAAAGAAAGTTCCACCTGAACTCAGTCCAAACCTGAGGATATCCAGGCAGCAAACAATTTCTCCCTTGGTCACTGCACCTTTGTTGCCATTGTTCTGCAGTACTGGAATCCCTATAGGGCAAGGTCTGGTTCCCTCTGGAAGGCCACAGTTCTGGGGAGCTGACTCTCTAGAGTTAGACCCCAGCAGGATCACTCTACTAATGCTGATGTTGGGTGGCAGGAGTCTTCTCTCAGGTTCATGCACCTCAGTAGCTTCTGAGCCACTACCCACAGTGTAGGAACCCAAGCCTCTGTCTGCTGCTGAGATACTCTTCTTCTTTGGGCCAGGTCAGTCACCTTTCCCTCTATGTCTTCCTGTACAGTTACTGGATTCACAGGTACAGCATAGCTGTATAGCCACCATCTATGCAATGCCCGGTTCTAGCTAAGAAATGCAGACAATCTGGATTCTGGAGGAGTTGGACTTCTTGACTGCCAGGCTAGGGGGTGGGAGGGTAGACTGAAGGATCAAGGTGGCAAGGAAAACATTTGTTCAAATTTCCTACCAGACAATGGAGTTCCTAGACTCTCAGTAGGGGTTCTCTTGAGAAGGAGTTCTAACATCCAGCAATTCCCTCCAGTGGGGTGAGGAACAAGAGCCTCAGTTTATTGCTCACCAGTAGAGATCACACAGTAAGCAAGCAGCTCTCTTAGGGGAGAGGACCACCACACAACCGCTTTGGGACAAAATCTATACTGAAAATAGTTTCTTTGGTGTCAAAGCTTACCTCAGAAGGGAAGATGAGAAATTATCTATCTTGTCTCTCAGCTCAGCTCCCCTCCTTCGGCTTAGTTGGGTTCTTTCTGGCTATTATCTCTCCCTCAAGACTGGAGCCTTGGTCTGGAGCTGGCTCCAATCAGCTGTCATATCCCATTTCCCCTTGTTCTTGTTGGATGTGAAAATTGAAGTTAGGGAAAATAGCTAACCCGAGGATTTAGCAGAACACCAATCACATTGAGACCAAATGAACTAATAAACAGATAAAAAGACTACCAGACAGACAACCCCACAGATGCATGCACAGTCAGAAACACAAAGACATACAGACAAAACAAACAAACAAACAAACAAAACAAAAAAAATCTACAATAAAAATAATATAATATAAAATAATTGGAAAAAATAAAACCTCCAAAAAATCTGATGTAAGCATGCTCTGAAACCATAAGAAGGGAAGAAGAGAAAGAGAAAAAGAAAAGAAAGGAAAAAAGTAGTGTTTATAAAAGATTTAAAAAAGAAGAAAGGAAAAAGAAAAAGAAAATTAAAAATAGAAAAAAAAAATAAAAAAAAATAAAAAAAATTAACAATAGCTCCTCCCAGCAAAGGATGGGAAAAATTAAAAAAAAGGGCACCAACCTCAAAAATATTATTCTTGTATATATATAGAATTACACATCTATACATATGAGGTAGATGTCACCTTTAGTAGGAATAAATTTATAATGCAATTTAATTTCCGGACACCAGGTGGCCCTGTGAGTGGTTCCCAGGCTTATACCTCATTCACAGTTGACATTGTTACCAGAGTAACCACTCTATCTGGCTGGTCGCCATTTTTGAAGTTTGTATAAAATTTTGTTTCCTAAATGTTGCCCCACTTCGGGTGCTATGTTCCAGACTGCATGCCTATCTGACCTCCAAACTTGGTGCAGGAGTCCATGCTTCACAAATCTTTCCACTCTGTTCCTCCATTCTCCCATGAACTGGCAACTACAATCGGCTGTGGGAGAGGGGCTGGCTGCCTTTGCTCTGGCTGCTGCTGCTGCCGCTGCTACTGTGGCCACAGCTGCCACCACTGCTGCTCCCGCAGATGCAGTGCATGGGGATCTCTTACCCAATTACTGAGACTCAGAGTCTCTCCATGAACCCCACTTCCTCACGCAGCCTGAACAGCCAGACCTCACCCATATTCCCCACCAGGGATGGTATGGACCATTCAATTTCTCCTGCTGTTCCGCCATTTCAGACAATTCAAAATGTCTGTTTCCCAGGTAGGTTCCCCTCTCCTTAATTTTCCTTTGGGCTGCCCAGCCCTCTGTGGCTCTGAAGGGCACCCCTTTCTGTACATCTAATTCTGCTTAGGAATCCACACTTCACCGAAATTTCCATCAACGAGATTTTGTGGATTGTGAACTTCCACCCTCCATGAGGGAGGAGCCTGCTGCCAGCCAGGGTGGCTGGGCAGAAGAAAAACTCCACAGCAAAGTTCATGGTTTTGAATTACACCTCATACACAGCAATCCACTAATTCACTGTGCATCTCTATCTGCTTATCCACTCCAACAATCCACATGGAGAAAGATCCAGAGCCCTCTCTCTCTGATGACTAGGGAGAGGTGGGCTACACGTCTGTCCCAACTGCCATCTAGCTCTGCCAGCAACCCCATTTTAGAAAGGACTTTCTGACCCTCTATCTACAACAGCAACCACTTCCATTATTTTCCTTCTTATTCCTTTCAATCATCATTGTCCTAGTACTGAACTGATATTACATTTTAAAATGATTTATCTTTTCTCTTTTTTACTAAAATATATTTTCAACAAAATCAGTAATTTTTATATATTTAGTATATTACTATATCCCTAGCAATTAAAACCATATCCAGGTACAGACCATAGTTGGAAATACAGATAGTCCCCAGCTTAATGATGGTTCAGCTTATGATGTCTGAACTTTATCATGGCAGGAAAGGAATACACATTCAGAACATTCCTCAACATATGCTGACAGTATCCCCAGAAAGTAGCATAAGTCAATAATGCACTTTATGCTAGCTTCAACTTACCAAGTCAAAAACCCATCGTAAGTCAAGGAACATCTGTTTATGAAAAAGAAAAGGGTGGAATATGCTCTAGATTTAGAGTCAAAAAGGATTAATGAGAGAACTGAGTATCAAAAGTTTTAGAAAGGTAAAAAAAAAAAAAGACAAAGGTCATATATTCCATGGCAGAAGTTTATATTTCACGATGGGTGTGCCTCTGCTATTCAGCATCTCTAGCCCTATAGTGTCAATTATTAATACAATTGATCTCCTCTGTACCATTAATTTTTTCCTATTCTTTTCCTTTTGTATTATCTCAAATGACTTTTCCTAGTGTATTGAATTTAAGACATAAAATATTCTGATATATTTACAGTCATATGAATTATAAATCATAATATTTATAACTTAATTCCTTTGAAAAGTTTGGGTTCTGCATGTGCCTAACATTTTTGTACTTAAATATGAAAAAGAAAGCATTTGATATGAATTAAGATTATTAAATTAAAAACTAAAACAGGAATTTGGCCAACTAGTACCAACACTAGGCAGAGGCTCCTAACCAGAGGGAGAAAAACTGGACAGAATTGTACTCTATGAAACCAAAGGTGGGGAGCTGAGCCAAGAAAGAAGTTCAGCAAACTGTGACTCCAAGGAAGAGCATTCAAGGAAACAAATTACAGTTGGAGCCCTTTGGATCCCTCTCTGTTGAACAGCATTTGTACTGCATGACACACTGATTGGAACTCGCATCTGGAGCTATTCACCAGAGACACTCTGAGGTTGACCTTCAGTTATATAGCAGAAAAGTAATGAATAATGGGAGTGGGACACCGCAGCTGTCTGTATCTCTCCCTAGCTGACTTTAAGCATAATACAGTGACTTCTTAGGATAGGGTAAAGGTTGGCTGATTTCAAAACAGTGTCAGCTTGCAATCTCTCGCCAAGTAGGTCCCTTGCATCTCCAACCATAACTGTGTAAAGGACTTTTGTATGGTTGTAGGGGATAAATCATAGTCACAAAGCCTAATGCTTGGGTAAGGGGCTGATTCACTCTATTATCTGGGATCCCCATGGAAAATAAACTTGGGTAGAACCAATGAAGGAACTCTGGCAAAATGAATAACTAGAGTAGATCACAACCCCTGCCCCCGAGGAATGACAAAAGAGAAACAAATGAAGATGCCATGCTTAGACAAATGGCTGAAATGTCAGAAATTGAATTCAGAATATGGATGGCAAAAGAGATTAATAGAATGGAAGAACAAATGGAAATTGAAATCCAAAGAGTAGTTCTAACATTGTCTCAAGAAATTAATGAATGAATTGGTGACAAAGTAATGATATGGACATAATGAGAAAAGAGATAGAAGAACTCAAGGCAATGAAAAAGTTATTCAAGGAGCTCCAAAATACAGTAGAAGCCCTCAGTAATAGAGTGGAGCAGGCAGAAGGAAGGATCTGAGAATTTGAAGACAAAGCTTTTGAATGTTCTCAAATGCTCAAAATGGCAGACACATGGAAAGCAAAAACTGATCATTCAGAGAGTTGTGGGATCACTCCAAAAGATCAAACATTTGTTTTATAGGAATTCCTGAAGGAAAAGAGGATGCTCTCAAAGGTATAGATGTTGTACTCCAAGAGATTATGAAGGAGAATTTCCCAAGCATTGTAAGAAATACAGAGTTTCAGATAGTAGACATTTTCAGAACCCCAGCAAGACTCAATCCAAACAAATCATCTCCTAGGCACATTATGATTAACTTTTACAAAGATGAAGAAGAAAATTCTGCAAGCAGCCAGACGTAAGAAAAGCATTACCTACAAAGGGAGAAATATCAGAGTGACTGTAGATCTCTGAGCCAAAAGCTTTCAAGCCAGAACAGGGTGGTCATTGACCTTCAATCTCCTAAAACAAAACAAGTTTCAGCTCAGGATCCTGTATCAAGCTAAACTGGCTTTCATTTGTGATGGAGAAATCAAATACTTTACTGACATACACACATGAAGAAATTTGCCATAACTAAACCAGCTACCCATTATATTCTTAGACCCATCCTCCACAATGACCAGCACAATGGTCTGCTACCAAGGTAAATTCAGCCAGAAAGTTTTGATCAAAACCCAACCTCCACAGTGGTGAAAGGATTAAAAATACCCACTGGACATTTGAAAAACATGACAACCAAAACACTACCATGTTTCTCAATTATCTCAATTAATGTGAATGGTTTAAATTGTTCTCTAATGAGGCACAGGTTAGCTGACTGGATACACAAACTCAGATCAGGTGTCTGTTGAACACAAGAATCTCATCTTACCTTAAAGGATAAAAATAGATTCAGGGTGAAAGGATGAACATCTATAATACAGGCAAATGGAAACCAGAATAAAGCAGGATTTGCAATTTTATTTGCACATACTATTGGCTTTAAACCAATAAAGATAAAGAAAGATAAGGATGATCACTACATATTTGTCAAGGGAAACACCCAACATAAAGAGATTTTGATAATTAACATTTATTCACCCTACCAGGATGCTCCTCAATTTATAAAGCAAAACCTAATGGATAAAAACAACTTGATATCTTCCTTCATTATAATAGTTGGAGATTTTAACACCCCTTTGACAGTTTTGAACAGATCCTCCAAGAAGTAACTTAACAAAGAAATATTAGACTTAAACTCAACCCTAGAACAAATGGACTTAACAGACCTCTACAAAAAATTTCATTCTAATAAAACTGAATATACTGTCTTCTCATCAGCCCATGTACCATCCTCCAAAAGTGACCATATCTTAGGAAACAAGTCAAACTTCAGCAAATTTAAAAGAATAGAAATTATTCCTTGTATTTTCTTGGACCACCATGGAATAGAACTCAGTAGCAACAAGAATATTAATGATCAAAAAAAGTGATGGAAACTAAATAATCTTCAGGTGAATGATAGCTGGGTCAAAGGCAAGATTAAGAAGGAACTTACCAAATTTTTGGAACAAAATGATAATGAAGACACAAATTATCAAAACCTTTGGGATACTGTAAAGGAAGTCCTAACAGGGAAATTTATAGCTTTGGAAGTCTTCATTAAGAAAACAGAAAGAGAAGAAGCCAACAACTTAATGGGTCATCCCAAGCAACTGGAAAAATAAGAACATTGCAATTCCAAACCCAGCAGAAGAAAAGAAATGACCAAAATTAAAGCAGAATTAAATGAAATTGAAAACAAAATAATCATTCCGAAGATCAATGAAACAAAAAATTGATTTTTTGAAGAGATTAATAAACTTGATAAAACTTTTGTCAACCTAAGCAGAAAGAGAAAAGTAAAATCTTTAATATCGTGTATCAGAAATGATAAAGGGGAAATAACAACAGACAACTCAGAAATTCAAAAATCCTCAATTATTATTATAAAAAACTCTATTTTCAGAAATGTGAAAATCTGAAGGAAAGGGACCAATATTTGGGAACATGCCACCTTCTTAGATTCAACCAGAAAGAATTAGAAATTCTGATTAGACCTATATCCATCACTGAAATAGCATCAGCTATATAAGTATCTCCCCAAAAAGAAAATTCTGAGACCAGATAGCTTCACATCAGAATTCTACCAAACCTTTAAAGAGAAACTAGTACCTATATTATACAACCTTTTCCAAAGCGTAGAACAAGAAGGAATACTTGCCAAAACATTCTATAAAGCAAATATCACCCTGATCCCTAACCCAGAAAAGGATCCACCAAAGGAAAAAAAAACTATAAACCAATATCATTAATGAATATAGATGCAAAAATATTCAATAAGATCTTAGCAAACAGAATTCAACAACACATCAAAAAATTATACACCATGATCAAGTTTTTCTTTTGCAGTTTTTGTCTGGGGCTGGGTTTGAACCCACCACCTCTGCTATTTGGGGCTAGCACCCTACTCCTTTCAGACACAGGCACTGTCCAGTGATCAAGTTGTTTTATCCCAGGTTGGTTCAACATACACAAATCTATAAATATAATACATCACATAAATAAAATTAAAAAACAAAGACCATATGATTCTCTCACTTGATGCAGAAAAAGTGTTTGATAACATCCAGCATCCTTTCATGATCAGAAAGAACACTTAAGAAATAGGCTTAGAGGCTCTGCACCTGTGGCTCAACAGGCTAAGGTGCCAGCCACATACACCTGAGCTGGCGGGTTAGAATCCAGCCTGGGCCCACCAAACAACAATGACAGCTGCAACCAAAAATGGCCAGGCATCACGGCAGGTGCCTATAGTCCCAGCTGTTTGGGAGGCAGAGGCAGGAGACTTGCTTGAGCCCAGGAATTGGAGGTTGCTGTGAGCCACGGCACTCTATCCAGGGTGACAGCTTGAGGCTCTGTCTCAAAAAAAAAAAAAAAAAAAAAAAAGAAATAGGCTTAGCAGGGTCCTTTCTTAAACTAATAGAGGCCATATACAACAAACCTATAACCAATATCATACTGAATGGAGTAAAATTGAAAACATTTCCACTCAGATCAGGAACCAGACAAGGATGTCCACTGTCTCCACTGCTATTCAACATAGTAATGGAAGTCTTAGCCATCACAATCAGGCAAGAGATGATCAAGAGTATCAATGGAGTCAGAGGAGATCAAACTCTCACTCTTTGCAGATGATATGAACTGATACCTGGAAAATCATAGGGACGCAACTACAAAACTCTTAAAAGTGATCACAGAATAGAGCAGCATCTCATGATACAAAATCATTATTTTCAAATCAGTAGCTTTTATATATGCCAATAATAGTCAAGGTGAAAATATAGTCAAGGACTCTATTCCTTTTAAGGTAGTGCCAACGAAGATGAATTATCTGGGAATTTAACTGACAAAGGATGTGAAAGACCTCTATAAAGAGAATTATGAAACTCTGAGAAAAGAAATAGCTGAAGATGTTAACAAATGGAAAAACATACATACTATGCTCATGGCTGGAAAGAATTAACATTGCTAAAAAGTTTATACTATCCAAAGCAATCTACAGATTTAATGCAATCCGTATTAAAGCACAATTGTCATACTTCAAAGAGCTTGAACAAATAGTGCTTTGTTTTATATTGAATCAGAAAATAACCCTCAAATAGCCAAGATATTTATCAGAAATAAAAACAAATCAGGAGCTATCACGTTACCATTCTTCAGGCTACACTATAAATCTAAAGTGATCAAAACAGCATGGTACTGGCACAAAAACAAAGACATAGATATATGAAAAAATAGAGAACCAAGAGATTAACCCAGCTACTTATTGTCATTTGATCTTTGATAAACCTATCAAAAACATTCAGTGGAGGAAAGACTCACTATTTAACAAATGGTGGTGGGTGAACTGGCTGGCAACCTGTAGAAGACTAAAACTTGACCCCCACTTTTCACCATTAGCAAAAATTGATTCTCACTGGATAAAAGATTTAAACTTAAGACATGAAACTATAAAAACGCTAGAATAGAGTACAGATAAAACAATTGAGGAAATCAGCCTGGGAGAATACTTTATGAGGAGGATCCCCCCAGGCAATTGAAACAACACCAAAAATATATTACTGGGATCTGGTCAAATTATAAAGCTTCTGCACAGCCAAGAGCAGAATGCACAGGGGAATGCACCACAGGGCAGACATCTGCCTGTGTCCATGGAAGGAGTATTTAGACTAGACGGGCCAGAGGAAAATTCTCTGCCCTGAATTGGTTCTGGCTCACCAGCAGACCAAAATTAGCCTGGGGGCTCCAGCACATTTGAATGGCTGTCAGGCCACATGAGCTTCAATTCCTGTGGCTGGCTGGCTTGGAGCTAGTGGGCAGGGCGCTCATGACCCAGTGAGACACCAGCAGTGGCAGCTAATCCAGTGTCATTCTCTCCCCACAACTACAGGCTGAGCAACTCAGGAAGTGTCTTCCTCCACTTGTGGAAAAGAAAGGGAAAAAATGTTTAGAGGACTTTGTTTTACAACTTGAGTATCAGCTCAGCCCCAGTAAGTAATTATCAAGCAGACTCATGAAGCTCCTGAATCCAGGCCTTACATCCTGGATGGCATTTCTGGACCCACCCTGACCTAGAAGGAAACATGCTTCCCTGAAGGGAAGGACCCAGATGTGGAAGGAGTCACCATCTGCTGACTAAAAAGACCTTGGGATTTGAATAAACATTGGAGGTAGATGGGCATCAGCCCCCACTGGCTTTGGGTGAGATGGGCTAGCTTCAGATGTAACCTGGCACAGATGGCCAGGAGGAAGTGCCCACATCAGTCTTGCCCCAACTCCAACAGCCCAGCACAGAAAAAGAGGGACGAGATTGGGAGTATGTGGCCTGGAAATCCAGGGAATTCTCCTCTTGCTTACCCAAGTCCACTAAGGCAATACCACCAGGAGTCTGCAAGAGTCATTACGAGGCTTTGCGACACCTCCCAGGCTGACATGGCTGAAGTGAACAAAGACTTAGATCACAACACTCAATTCCCTTTGAACATCTGGACAACCTTCTCAATAAGGACAAATTCAACGAAGCCAAGACTGCTAAGATTGAAATCAATACCTAACTCATCAATGCCCAGCTATCAGTGAACATTCACAAGCATCAAGGATGTCCAGGAAGACATGACCTCATCAAATGAACTAAATAAGGTATCAGCGTCCAGTCCTGGAGTTATGGTGAGATGACCTTTCAAATAAAGAGTTCAAAATAGCTGTCCTGAAGAAGCCCAGTGAACTTCAAGACAACAGAGGGAAGGAATTTAGAGCCTCCTGAAGACATTTGACAGAGAGATCAAAATTTTTTAAAAAGTAGAAATTCTGGAGTTTGAGAATTTTATTGACAAATTGATAAATGCATCAGAGCCTCTCAGTAGCTGAATGGATCAAGCAGAAAAAATTATTAGTGAACTTGAAGACAGACTAGTTGAAAATACAATCAGAAGAAAAAAGGGGGGAAATGAAGCTTGGATACAAGATCTAGAAAATAGCCTTAAAAGAACAATTCTAAGAGTTATTGGCCTTAAAGAGGAAGTTAGAGAAAGAAATGGGTGTACAAATTTTATTCAAAGAATTAATACCTGACAACTTCCACATCCAGAGAAAGACACCAATATTCACGTACAAGAATGTCTTAGAATACCAAGCAGCTTTAATCCAAATTAGCCCATCTCAAGGAATTTAATAATCACTCTCCCAAAGGTCATGGATGAAGAAAAGGCCCTAAGGGAAGCAAGAAGAAAGGAAAAACTGACATACAAAGGAGCTCAGAGATGTCTGGCAGCAGACTTGTCAGGGGACGCTGTCCATCCTGGAGACAGTGGCATGACATTCAAAGTGCTCAAGGAAACAAACCTTAACCCTAGAATGTTATATCCTACAAAAGTTTCTTTCAAACATGAAGGAGAAAAAAAACATTTTCCTGGACAAACCAAAGCTGAGGGATTTCATCGACACCAGATCTGCTCTTTTAGAAATGCTAAAATTGGTTCTTAAATCTGAAAAAAAAGAATATTGATGAACAAGAAGTCATCTGAAGGAATACAAGCAACTAATAATAAGGAGACAAACACAAGCCTAGCCCTCCTGGAGGTTGAGGTGGGAAAATCCCTTGAGCTTCAGAGTTCGAGACCATGCTCAGCAAGAGCGAGACCCAGATTCTACTAAACACAGAAAAGTTGGCTGGGTGGTGTGACTGATACTTATAGTTCCAAAAAGGCTTGAGGCAGGAGGATCGCTTGAACCCAGTGGTTGGAGGTTACAGTGAGCTATGACTGTGCCTCTGCTCTCCAGTCCGGGTAAGAGGACAAGATTCTGTCTCAAACAAACAAACAAATAAACAATAAGAACACAAAATACAATACTTTTTTGCTTTGATTGTGGTGCATTTAACCACTTATATCTCGAGGAGTAAACCTGAAAGACAAACCTACTTACCACAATAAACCCAACTTATTGAAAGATAGATAGTGTATGAAGGGTAACAATGAAAGGAAATGTATTTAAAGGATTTGATTTCTGTTAGCCCTCTGTCTGCTTTTTAATTTATTTGTTTGTGTG
Organism: Arctocebus calabarensis; assembly: GCA_963573935.1. Classification (NCBI taxonomy): domain Eukaryota; kingdom Metazoa; phylum Chordata; class Mammalia; order Primates; family Lorisidae; genus Arctocebus; species Arctocebus calabarensis. Next base: position 14,230 of record CAUYON010056120.1, read on the forward strand.
TAAGCAGAATTGTCATATGTTTAACATAATTGGTTATAAAATGTTTCTGCAAGCCTCTTAGTAACCTCAAATCAAAAACCTACAAGAGACACACGAAAAATAATAAAAAGCAAGAAATTAAAACACACTACTAGAGAAAAACCACTTTTAATAAAGGAAGACAAGAAGGAAGTAATAATAAAAGAGAGGATCGTGAAAGCAACAGAAATCAAATAATAACCTGGGAGTACTTAGTTCTTACCTGTCAATAATAACATTGAGCATGACCATATTAAACTCACCCATCAAAACACATAGCATGGCTGATGGATAAAAAAAACCAGAGCCAACTAATGTTGTCTGCAAGAAATGCAGTTCACCTAGGCAAACACACACAGACTGAAAATAAAGGGATGGAAAAAGATATTTCATGCCAGTAGTAACCAAAAAAGAGCAGGAATAGCTATACTTGTATCAGGTAAAATAAATTTCAAGAATTCATATGTGCTAACACTTTTCAGATGTGGCTGGAATCCTATAACTACAAATGCATTCTTTCCTATAAGCACATTTTAATGGTGATTCAAAAAACATTTGGTGTTGACAATCTTTTAAAAACATTTCTAAATGGTGAATACTTCTCAATAAAGTTCTGAATGAAACCATTTCCACTGCTCTTTCAATTTACATGATGTTTGCATTCTTGGAAAGGTCAGAAGATGTTTATGCACAAAATTTTTCTGCTTATCTAAAATGGAATTATTTCTAAGCTCAGTAATCATCAAGAGAGTTTTCACCTGCATGACATTCTAAAATCAAGTAAGACACGGGATGATATTTAATTGTCCAGAACTGTCACAGGCACTGCAGGAAAACATCATCCCTGGCCCACATTCACTGACTGTCAGCAGCGTTCCTTAATCATTGTTACAAGCCAAACAAAATGCCCTCGGATGCTTGAAAAATGCCTTCTATGGAGTGTGGAGCTGCTGCCACGCTCTACCTTGGCAACTGAAAAGTACAGTGCTGACATACAGTCACTGAAGTGTCCTAATGAATTTTTTCTTATAAGCCATATCTGTCTCTTGAAACACTCATTTCCAGCAATCTTGATTAATTCCACAGTTGTAACAATTAAATGCATTCATTTGCATTCCTTCATTCATTACATCTATTAAGCATGTGCTACTCTATTAGTTCATAGAAATTTTAAAAAGGGGCTCAGCACCTGTAGCTCAGTGTTTAGGAGCCTGGCCATATACACTGAGGCAGGTGGGTTCCAACAGAGGCTGGGCCTGCTAAACAACAATGACAACAGCAATAAAAAAAAAAAAAATAGCCAGGCATTGCAGCCTGTAGTCCCAGCTACTTGGGAGGCTCAGGCAAGAGAATCCCTTAAGAGTTAGAGGTTGCTGTGAGCTATGATGCCATGGCACTCTACCACGGGTGACATAGAGAGACTCTGTCTAAAAAAAAAAAAAGAAAGAAAGAAAAGAAAAAAGAAATATAAAAAGAAACAAAAGTGCAAAAAAAATCCACAAACATTAACAAAAAAGAGACAATTTTAGTTTTAATTGAGGCTACCATCCATAAATAATTAAAAGTTCCCAAAGCTTCTGCTGCAAGGGTTAATAAACAACAATTAATCAACATTTTCACAGTTTTTATGCATTTGGTTGATCCTCAAACCCCTAAGCCATCCGCAAGTAAACTCACGGTAGCAGTAATTACAGTGGCTTCTAGTTTTCTGGGTGCTTTTAGAAAGTAGATCTATGGAGTTGAAAATATATATCTATATATATGTATATATATATTAATTTACTTTTGTTTTACAGAAGCATATGTTATTTATTTGGCTGTATACATGTTGATATTCTTTTTAGAAATTACTTCAAAATATTACGGGGGCACAAATGCTTTTGGTACACGTGTAGATTTTGTTATGCTTGAGTCAGGGTTATAAATGTACCCACCACCCAGACAGTGTCTTTGTACCTGTTGGGCAGGAAAAATAGATTTTTAGGCAAATTAAAAGGGTAGGATATAGCATTGCAAGTGCCATAAGTGCAAATGCATTTTATATCGGTGATTCAAATAACACATATGGCATTGACAACCAATAAAAAATGTTTCTAAGTGGTGACTACTTCTCAATAAATTGACACCCAATAAAATTCATTCTTTTAAAGCCTACAGTTCCATAAAATTGGACAACTATATACAGGCATAGAACTGCCAAAATCATCAAGATATAAAATGTTTCCTTGGGCTCCCAAAGTTCTCTCATTACACTTGGCAATCAATCTCTGCCTTCAAAACCCAGCAATTGCTAATCTGTTTTCTATTGCTGTTAATTTTCCTATTCCAGAAAGTTATGTAAATGGAATCCACCTAACGGAGCTTTTGCTTCAGGCTTCTTTCACTTAGCATCAGGCATTTGAGCTTCATCCATGTTGCCATGTTCATCCATGGTTCATTCACTTTTTATTTTAAGTCATTTTACCTTGTATACTTAGGGATGAGACTGTTAGATAGTATAATAAATTCATGTCTAATTTTCTAAGAAATCATCAAAGCATCGCCTTCTCAACTGCAATGTACAACATACCACATAGCTCTATATTCCTGCCACGACTCGGTTTTGAACATGTCCTAAACTTTTTGTCACGTTATTAAGTCCATTTTGACATAATATCGCAGTTTTAATTTGCATTTGCCTTCTGGGTAATAAGATTAAGAATCTTTTGAGCATCACCTGTGGCTTATGGAGTAGGTCGCTGGCCCCATAAACCAGGTTTGGCAGGTTCAAACACAGCTCCCAGCCAAAATTGCAAAAAAAAAAAAAAAAAAAAATTAAGAATCTTTTTCTCTGCTTATTGACTATTAGCATTTCCAATTAGATAAAGTATCTGGCCAAATCTTTTCTCACTTAAAAAAAATTGTCTACTAAAAAAATAACTAAAATAAAAATAAAAAAATAAAAAACAATTTGTTTGTCTTTTATTATTTGCGAGTTAGTTGTTACTTATATATTCAGATATAAATATGTTATAAATTATATTTGACTGTAAATACTGACACCCAGTATGTGCTTTACCTAGTCCTTCTCTTAACAACATCTTTGAAAGATCAGAAGATTTTGGTTTTGATAAAGTTGAACTTATCATTTTTTTTACTCCTGATTTGTGATTTTTAGGTACAAAAGGGGCATATTTTCTAATAACAAAGATCACAGAGATATTCTTGTATATTACCTTGTATAAAAGTTATTGTTTTAGTCCATTTCAAGGTAATGTTTATGTGGTGTGTGGTAATAGTCAAAATTATTATTATTATTTTGCATATGGAGCTCTAATTAGTCTGGCACCAATTACTAAAAAGACTCTTTACTCAACTGATTGGCCTTGCCACTTTGGATCATACCATATGTATGGTATACGAGGTCTACATCTGGACTCTTTATTATACCTTTGAATTAAGTATATAGCTAAGTACATTGTTTGTATTAATTGTATATTTAGTTCTTTCTCAAAATTACTTTTACCATTCTAGGTCCTTTTGCATTTGCATATAAATTTTGGAGTCAGCCTTGCATATCTATATAGTGAATTGTATTAATTGATTTTTGAATATTGAAACACTGATTTGTAGGATAAACTCTAGATGGTCATAATTTATTGTTCTTTGAGACTACTGCTACATTTGATTTGCTAATAATTTCTAAAGAATTTTGGGGTCTATTCAAGAGAAGTAGTGGTTTGAAGATTTTTCTTTTATAATATCTTTGTCTGGTTTGGATAACACAGTAATGCTGGCCTTATACAGTGAGGTGGGAAGTGCACGCTCTTAAGTTTCTGTTTGAATTGTGTAGAATTTGTAGTATTTCTTTTTAAACTGTTGGGTGGTAAATTTTGCTAGTGAAACCATTTAACCCTGGCATTTATTTTGCAGCAATTTTATGTTTTATATATTATATAAAAAATGTACAAATTAAGATACATAAATAGACATAGGTATTATTTCAGGTAGGTTATTTTTAAAACTGAAATTTGTGATCTTTTTTAGCTTAGATATTTTAATAAATTTGACTATTTCATTTTAGCAATTTAGTTTATTGGCATAAAGTTTAGCATTCTTTTATTATAGGGTCTGTAGTGAATGTTCCTTTTACCTTCTTTGTTCTTGATCTTGTAATTTTGTTTTTTTCTACCACTTTTTCTAGCTAAAGTTTTATCTATTCCATTGATATTTTATTTTATTTTATTTTATTTTATTTTATTTTATTTTATTTTATTTTATTTTATTTTATTTTATTTTATTTTATTTTATTTTATTTTTATTTTTTAGATAATCTCACTCTGTTGCCCTGGGGCTCAAGCAATCCTGTTGCTTCAGCCTCTTGAGTAGCTGGGAATACAGCTGGCTAGTTTTTCCACTTTTACTAGAGATGGGGTCTTGCTATTGGTCAGGTTGGTCTTAAACTCCTGAGCTCAAACAATCCACCTCTCCTAGCCTTTCAGACTCATTAGGATTACAGGCATGAGCCACTGTGCCATGCCTTCGTTATTCTTTCAAAGAACCAGTTTTTTGTTTCATTGATTTATCTGTCCTTTTTTTTTTTTTTTTTTTTTTTGAGACTGAGTCTCACTTTGTCACCCTGGATAGAGTGTTGTGGCATTATATATCACAGCAACCTCAAACTCTTGGGCTCAAGTGATTCTTTTGTCTCAGCCTCCCAGTTAGCTGGGACTACAGGCACCCACCATAACGTCCAGCTATTTTTAGAGATGAGGTCTCACTCTGGCTCAGGCTGGTCTCAAACTTGTAAGCTCAGGCAATACACCTGCCTCGGCCTCCCAGAGTGCTAGGATTATAGGTCTGAGCCACTGCAACAAGTCCAATTTATCTGTTCTTGATTTCTTGGACTTTCAAATTTTTTTTTTACAGTCCATTAACATTTTATTCATTACCTTCCAATATTTTTCTAGGTTATTTTTAGTGTTTACACACTCATACTTTAATTGTATTTTTTGAAATTTATAAACCATAAACCAATTGTATTTTGGAAGATTATAAACCATAACCTCAGGAGATAATATTTTCCCCATAGGAATTGCTTGTGTTTTATGGATTTATTCCCAACATAAGGATATTCATTCATAATAAAATAATTGGCTATTACTATTTACCCAGATGTGGTCACGAATAGAGGCAGAGAAGTCTCTGCATTTTAAAGAGTTCCTTAGAGACTTCTTTTGCTTTGATTCTTGGTCAAAATTACTTATTTTTAAATCAGTTTTTAAAAAAGTATAAAACTGAATGTTTCCTGAGCCCTCTTATAGACTGTCGTTTCACTTCTCTGCCTTTACATCAAAATTGTTTTCATTGTCCTTTGGCTTTTAACGGTGATATATGTTAATGGGAAAAGACACAAAACTCTGTAAATTAATTTAAGAGATTTATTATAAGTCAAACACATGTGACCACAGCCAAGAAGTTGTGCAAGTAGTCTACTGGAGTTGGGTTACAGTTTGGTTTTGTAAATTTAGAGGCAGGTAAAATTATAATTAAATACAGAGAAAGTGTCCATTGGTTTGACCCAAAAGGGAAGAACATGTCAAAGCTGGGTAGGAGTGGGGTTGGGGCTTACAGGCTATAGGTGAATTCAAAGATTCTTTGATTTGTAATGATTTGTAATTGTTTAAGGAAATAAAGCATCGTCTAAAGCTTGGTATGTTTTAAGCTAAGAAGTCTGTTAACCATGTAAACATGTAAGAGGTAAAGTCTCCATCTTTCTTTAAGACTGCATAATATCAAGAATGGAAGAAAAAGTATCCAATGTACTCAGTTTTACTATGAAACCAATTTATAGCTCTCTTATGAAAGCTATAATCCAATTATAGCTCAAGAAGAAGGGGAAAGAAGAGAGGAAGGTTGGAGGGAGAGTAATTTTGGGGATCACACCTAAGGTGCATCTTACAAGGGTATATGTGAAATTTACTACGTGTAGAATATAAATGCCTTAACACAATAACTAAGAAAATGTCATGAAGGCTATGTTAACCAGTTTGATGAAAACATTCAAATTGTATATAAAACCAGCACATTGTACTCCACTGCATTAATGTACACAGCTGTAATTTAATAAAGAAAAAGAAAAAAACGTTAACCAAAGACAAGCCCCAATAAACAAGGGATTTGTTAAGCAAAGTGATATCCTACAGGTGATTTAACTTTCACCCTGCATGACTTTAAGTCCTGTTAATTATTTAGTATCTAAATTCCAAAGAAAGGTAGACACAGTGGTCACACCTGGGAGGTAGAGGCCAGTGATTGCTTGAGCTCAGGGGTTCAAGACCAGCCTGAGCAAGAGCAAGACCCCCATCTCTAAAAGTAGCCAGGCATTGTGGCAGATGCCTGTAGTCCCTGCTACTTAGGAGGCTGAAGCAAGGGGATCTCTTGAGTTCAAGAGTTTGAGGTTGCTATGAGTTTTGATGCCATGGCACTCTACTGAGAGTGACAGAGTGACACTTTGTCTCACAAAATAAATAAAAATAAATAAATTCCAAAGAGAGGGTGTGTAATGAGGCATGTAATATCCGACCTCCCATCTCATTATGGCCAGAAACTCAGTTTTAAGGTGTTTCTGGGTTCCCCCTTGGCTGAGAGGTTCATTTAGTCAGTGGGGAATTCAGAATTTTATTTTCATTCATGTGTGTAATCATAGTCTATAATCACCTTCATTTTTGTTCTTTTATATGTAATTCCGTTATTTCTGTTAGAATATTTTTAGCCTTTATTCCCTCACGTGTTGGAAAATGTCATCAACAGCTGGTCCACAAAAGGGATAGCTTCTAGAGTCTAAAATATGGGGGAGATATTGGATTGCATGTGTGTGATCTGGAGAAATAAATATTTAGTCTTTTTTCCTGTTTCCTGGTGCACATCTCCTAAAACTCTTGGAATCGTTAGAGTAATTGGAGTGTCTTCTTCATGCCAATGAGATGACTGATGGCTGGGTTTCCTAGATACTTCAGAATAGGAATTGGTCAGCAGGACGACCAAGCCATGTTTACCTAGTTTAGGCTGTAAGCTCCACTTCGTAAGTTTCAGGGAGAGGAGAAAGGCTGAATGTTATGTTGATTTCCAGTGGCCAATGATTTAATCAGTCATGCCTACATAATGAAGTCTCTATAAAACCTGAAAAAGACTGAGTTTGGAGATCTTCCAGATAGCTGGAGGTGCCTGAGGGAATGGCAGCCCTAGACCCCTACCTTGCCTTGTGCATCTCCTGCATTGGGCTGCTCATCTGTCAATATATTTTACGTAAATTGGTAGAGGGAAGTAAGTGTTTCTCTAAGTTCTATGAGCCGTCCTAGCACATTAACCATAATTAACGAGGAGGTCATGGGAACCCCAATTTATAGCTAGTCAGTCAAATTATAGGTGACGACTTATTACTTGTAACTCGTGTCTGAAGGAGATACAGCATTGTGGAACTGAGCCCTTAGATTCTGGGATCTGAAGCTATCTGCAGGTAGAGAGCATCAGATTGAACTGAATTATAAGACATCAAGCTAGTGTCCACTGGAGACCTGCTTAGTGTATAAGGAAACAACCCCCACATATCTAGAGTCAAAGCAAGTTCAATGGCATTTGAAAGGTTAGTAATGTGAAATGCTAAATTTTTTTCGAGATAGTAAATCTGATGTACACCATGAACCTTCAAAACTTCTATAATGTTTCTCAAACATACTTAATAACAGAACACTTTGGAGTTCATGGAACCAAGAAGGTCGGCTTCTTGCCACTACCATATGCTGGCATCTCCCTGTGATAGCACTCATAGAGACCTGAAAAAAATATGAAACTGCAAAAGACATACCTTCCAAACCATGGAACATACTGCCTTGGACGTTAGCCAATGGGACCCATAAAGGGGCTGAATTGCTGCTGCCAGTTGTATTTGGAAGATACATAAGCCACAACATTTCTCCTGCTTTTTCTTGAGAATGTCCATGGTTGACCTCATCAGGGGATGCTTTCCAGGAAAGATTTGATTCAGACTGGCATAAAAGATTTCAACTTACATCGCAGCTGCAGCATGACCGTTTTTAAATTCAAAAAATATAAGGCACCATTGGGAATGGTTATACGGTTTGACAATCCCTGGCAAATATGTTAAGCACTTGATAATCATTTGCAAAGTGTTGTCAGAATAGCAGGAACCTCAGCCAAATCAGTGAGCTGCATGGTCCTGGAGATTTGTTGGTACTGAGTACTTTCCAGCTTAGATTGCACGATCTGTCCCATTCATGGGGAAGACTGTTAATCATTTCAGGAGTTAATAAAGCTGGTGAATTCCTGTAGGAATGGTGACAGTTCAGCTTAAGAACTAAGACTGCAAGTTTATAGTCTCTATTTCCTTTTAATCTGGCTCCATTGATTGTGTAATAAAATGATAATCTTGATGTAGTTTGCCTGCTGGCAAAAAATAAAAAAATCTGGAGGCGCCCATAGCTCAGTGAGTAAGAGTGCCAGCCACATACACTGAGGCTGGTGGGTCTGAACCCAGCCCTGTTCGCTAAAACAACAATAACAACTGCAACAACAACAACAAAAAATAGCTGGGCATTGTGGCGGGCACCTATGATCCCAGCTACTTGGGAGACTGAGGCAAGAGAATCACTTAATCCCAAGAACTTGAGGTTGCTGTGAGCTGTGACGCCATAGCAGTCTACCTAAAGCGACAGTTTGAGATTCTGTGTCAAAAAAAAAAAAATCAATTCAATTAAAAAAAAATTTAAAAAAAAATCACAGAGAATATATCCCAACAATCTCTGGGTTTCAGGAACCACAGCTAATGTTCCATCTTTATATCACACTTCTCCCTTTTCAGGCAGTTCTGCAGACAATGAAATTGCTCACAGTTTATCAATAAAATATTCCAACCCTCCACATATTCACGAAGGGAAAAAAATAGGCAATATAAACTGGACCCAGCATTACCCTGTTCCTCTCTGCATGAATCGTATCACTATAGTGAAGAGCCCAGTGCATTAATTCAGAATTCTGAGGATTAGACTCATTTTTTACCTCTTATTATCTCAAAATCTTTTATAGTCTTTTCAGAAAGTTTGTATGTGTGTTCAACTTTTCTTCTACGGTGCAATATTTCTATAAGTTTTTACTTCACCCTCTCTGAATCCTGGCTCAAGGTGAACAATTTTCACAAAATCAGTCACATTGACCAGTCTGCAACAAGTAATCTAAGAGATCATCGAAGTTCAACACAGTGTGTGGACCAGGCGGTCCATGGACAAGTCCCTCTTTCTTTTTTTTTTTTTTTTTTTTTTTGGACAATTCCCTCTTTCTGTGTAATATGAAATCATTCTGGATTAAATGAACTCAGGAACTGTATGAAAACCCCTATGCTAACTGAACAGGTCCAAGCAGTGGTTTCCTGGGGACTTGACATTGAAGGCAGCACCCACGGGGACAAGCTCATGCTGATACCTCAGTCTGGTCCCTCAGAGGAGGTCAGCTTGGCCGACCCACACCAGCAACCCTGCCACTGCCGGGCCCCACTCCTCACCTGCCACTGCCTGCTCCCCTCCCCACTTGCCGCGGCCACTCATCTTTGAGACAAACTGCATCAGGTCCCCAGAGCCTCCTTTTCTCCCTACCAGTGCTACTCTCACTTCACCAGGTGCTACAAAATCTCCAGATGGATTTGATTCCTTGACATTTTTTCTTTATATTTTGTTATCCTTTTAAGACTATTATAGTAAGTTCATGCATGCTCTCTTTTATAAAGACAGATGAGATGTTGCAAGTGGTAATAAATAAAAGAAATTATTAGCCTCAGAAATCAGCTTACCAGCATCTTGGAACCAGCAACAACATTAAAAAAATGGAGAATTTTGTTCATCATATATCAAGATTTATTATCAAGCCATAGTTAGTAAGACAATGTAGTATTGCCAGAAGGGCAAAGAGACCAATGAAACAGAGCAAAATAGGTTTGAGTTTAATTTACTCTTATTTTCCTAACATCTTAAAATATAAATTCAGATTATTTTGTTCAGATCTTCCTTCTCCGCTGTATCTTCTAATAAAAGTATCACTACTTTAGATTTCCACCCAAGCACTCTCTTCCATAGCTGCAGTCCACACAGTTTTAATTTTTAATTCATTCCAAAGAATGTCCTAGTTTCCCCTGGGTTCTTTCCTCTGCCTAATTAGTTATCGTGAGGTTTGCTGTTTTTTATTACTACATTTTGGTATTTTGCAAAATCAAATATGTTTTTCTGTTTTCCACAACAGAAAAACATACTTGATTTTAAACATTTTAAAGTTGTGGAGGCTTCTGTTCTGATACGAATACAATGTGTTTTCGTGAATTTTCTATGTACAACTTAATACATATTCTATTCTTTTAAAATGTCAACAAATTTGACAAACTTCTAGCAATTCTGACAAAGAAATAAAGAAAGAATATGCAAATAAAAGACACAATGTCAGAAATAAACCTCAATTTTACCAAAGACCCTGTAAACACCCAGATAATAAGATAATGATAAGAACAATTCTACACACAAAAATTTAACGTAGATAAAGTAAAGCAGGTTTCGCCTGTAATCCCAGAGGCTGTGGAGGCTGAGGCAGCAGGATGTCCACACCCTGAGTCTGTTGCATTTTGACACCATTGCATTCTGCTCAGGGCACAGGGTAGAACTCTGTATCAACAAAATAAATAAAGAAATAAAAATAAATGAGGTAGTTCCTCAAAAACCACAAATTACCACAACTCACCCAGTAGGAAGGAGATAATTTGAGTAGTATAATTTAAACAGTACGATTTGAATAGCAGAACTATTCAGGACTAGATAGTATTACCCTGCTTCCAAAAACAGCAACAACAACAACAATGAAAACAAATGAGAAAAAAAGAAAACTACAGAAAAATATTCTGCATGATGTAGATGCAAAGTCTTTAAAAAATATTATCAAAGAGATACGGAATTACACAAAAGAAATGATGAACCTTGACCAAGAAGAGTTTAATATAAGGAAGCAAGTCTGGTTCAATATTTGGAAATAAACCAAATAAAATAATATGGAATTTACCATGTTAACAAGTGAAATAAGAATAAAAGCGCATGGTCACATCAATTGATACAAAAATGTATGTGACAAAATCAAGTACACATTTATGATTTTACACAAACTCTCAAATACAAAGGAATAGAAGGGAATTACTTCAACTTGAAGAAGATACAGAACACCCTATTGCTAACATTGCACTTGATGATGAAAGAGAGAGTGCTTTCCCCCAAAGATGCAGAATGAGGTCAGGATGTCTGTCAGCTCTCACCACCCTTATCCGCATAATACTGAACTACTGAGCCAGGTCAACAGGGCAAAGAAAGCACATGTGTCAGAAAAAAAGAAACTAAATGTCCCTATTAGCAGAGGACATGATTGTCTACATATAAAATTCCAAGGAATCTGTTTTTAAAAAAAATTCACTCCTAGAAGTAATAGTGAATGTAAGGAGGTCACAGAATAAAAAAAAAAACCCACAAAAATCAATTTCATTTCTATACTCTAGCAATGAACATGTGAGTACTAAGATCGAAATGACAAAACCCTTCAAACGCACTCAAAAAGAAATAAATAGTGATGTTTAAATCTAACAAAATCTACATAGGACTTAGGTATTACAAACTACACAATTATGATGAAAGAAATAAAAATCCAAATAAATGGGGAGGCATACTGTGTTCACTATTGGCTGATTCAATAGATAAAGAGCCCAGTTTTCCCAAATTAATATAAAATTTTAATGAAATTATTATTAAATTTCCAGCAAGGTTTTATTGTATACACAAATGACTTATTCCAAAACCTATATGGAAAGAGAAATAACATAATTGAAACAATTTTGAAATATCATAATTAAGAAGAAAGGACCAGGACGTCTAACTCATTTCAAGATTTATTATGCAGCTGCAGTCATCAGGGCCATGTGTATTGACAGAGGACAAAAAGACACATAGATCAACAGAATAAATTAGAGAATGTAGCAATAAACTCACACAAATATGCCCAGCAGATTTTTGATGAAAGTGCAAATGCGGTTCAGTGAGGGCAAGGTACCCTTTTCAACAAAGAGTGCTGGCATGATGACATGTTAACAGGTGAAACACTGAACCTAGATCTAGGTCTCACATTTTATGCAAAAATTAATTCAAACAGCATCACAGACTTAAATGCAAAACAGAACTATGAGACTTTTAGGCATTAAAGAAAGAGCAAAATGTTCTGTGTCTAGGGAGAAAAAGAGTTGTTCGACTTGACAGTGAAAGTGAGATATAATGAAAAATTTGATAAATTGGTCACCATCAATAATAAAGATGTCTGTTCTGGACTCCTGCTCCCTAATCTTTTTCTTTCTCTCATCCTGTCCCCCTATTCTTTTCCCTTTCTCTACTATAAAATAAATTTATACTTCTTTTATCTCCTAAAGAAACCTTTGTTCTGCAAATGAGCATACACAGAGGACAAAAAACCCACTAAATCTATATATTGGGACACTATATGTACAAACTATATATTTGCTATATACATGACAAAGGACTGGTAGCTAAAATTTTAAAAAGATTCAAAACTCAACAGTTAAAAATATATACACACACACAGATACAATTAAAATGAGCAAAAGCAATGAACAGACATTTTACCATAAAAGAGGCACAACTGACAAATAAGCAAATGGAAGGCCATTTGGAGATGCAATTAAAACCCTAAGGAGACATAAACTACAAATATCTTCTCCCATTCTGAGGGCTGTCTGTTTGCTTTACTTACTGTGTTCTTGACTGTGCAGAAGCTTTTTAGTTTGATCAGGACCCAGTAATGTATTTTTGGTGTTGCTTCCATTGCCCAGGGGGGGTCCTTCTCATAAAATAAATTGAAGTAAATAATACTCTAACTCAAAAAAATAAAACAGACTGATTCTGTCCTTGTGGAACAAACTATTCTGTATTTGAAGTAGGTGAAATAGACAGTGTTCTTTGAGCCTTCTACAAACTTTCTAACTTTTTCTCTACTTGTTCCGTCAATTAAAAAGAAGAGAGTATCCAAGTCTCTAGCTAGAGTTTTTGTTTAAAAAGAAAGTCTCATTCTAGTTCAATCCCAGTGGCTTCATGAATCTTGACGTTCTGTTGCTGAATGCAGACACCTTTACAATGGTCATGTCTTCTTGTGGGGTTGATTCCTAATACTGAATTCTCCTTTATCTGTCAGTCCTGCTTTTTTTTTGTTTAGTATTCGAGTGATTTATCTTTTTTTATGTTATTACCTTTAACTTCCACGTGTCTTTATATTTTACATGAGTTTCGCATAGACAATATAATTTGGTTTAACTTTTACTTCAGTATAATAGTTTCTACTTTTTTTTTTTTTGAGACAGCGTCTCACTCTGTCCCCCTTAATAGAGTGCTGTAGTGTCACAGCTCACAGCAACTTCAGATTCCTGGGTTTAAGCATTTCTCTTGTCTCAGCATCCCAAGTAGCTAGGACTACAGGCACCCACCACACCACCATTTTAGAGGCAGGGTCTTGCTCTAGTTTAGGCTGGTCTTGAACTCTTGAGCTCGGGCGATCTGTCTGTCTCACCTCCCCAGTGCTAGGATTACAGGTGTGAGCCTCCACACCTGGCCTAATTAGACCACTTAAGTCTAGTTCAGTGATTGACTTGGTTGTGTATGGACCATTTTGCAATCTTCTGTTTCTTCCATCAACTCTTATTTGATTTTGCATTTTTATTTCCCTTCTCTTGGATTATTTGGAATATTTATGCAAGTCTCCCTTCTTTGAGGGGGTTGGACAGAGGACACGTGACAGAAGGAGGTAAATTAAAAAAGGCTGTTTTGTTTGCTTTTGCATATTACCAACTTTTTCCTATAGATCCAACCTTTTTATTTCTTTGCTCTACATTGGAAGAATGTGTCTTGGGCCACACATTAAATACACAAACACTAACCAAAGCTGATTAGCAAAATAATGAGCCATGTATACTTTTCATGACACCAGAGAGAAACAAAAACAAAAGTCTTTAAAAAATCAGAATGTGGCCTGTGGCTGCAGGCCGGACACCCCTACTTCAGGATGTTATGCAAAGAGCCAGTCTGTCTGGGTAGTATCTGGCTTGCTTCCTTCCCTCGTTGGTCTATTAATTTTTGAATGATTGCAGGACATACCGTATGACACTTAGTTAAATCATCTTCTTGATCTGAAATGACGATGGCTTTTCCTCCCTCAGCACAACAGGACTGTGAGTTGCTCAGTCTCACTCTTGTTTTGTTGTGTTTTGTTTTGTTTTGCGACAAGTCTCACTCTGTCAACCTGGGGTAGAGTGCCTTGGCTTCATAGCTCACCACAACTTCAAACTCTTGGGCTAAAGCGATCCTCTTGCCTCAGACCTGGTAGTAGCTGGGAATACAGGTGGCCACCACAACACCCAACTCATTTTTCCTTTTTTTTTTTAAGTAGAGATAGGGTCTAATTCTTGCTTAGCTTGGTCTCAAACTCCTAAACTCAAGCAATCCACCTCCCAGAGTGCTGGGGTTACAAGTGTGATCCACTCTACCCAGCCCCAGCCAGGTTAGATTTTAAATGTTTTAGTCACCTTGGTGATTTCAGATTTCACCAACAATTATTACTGCAACTTTCTAACCTTTAGATGACTTCCAACCACTCAGTATAAAACACAAAATCCTGCCATAGCCTGTAGGTCCCAGATAGCTATCTTCCATCTTTACAACTTTGAACCTACCCCCTTTCTGTTTTGTAATCTGGATAAGTTCTCCCAGTTTTCACCGGCTGTCTTTGCTTTTCTCTTCTGGTACTATTCATGATCAGCAGTTATGCAGTCAATTTTTTGCTTAGCTTAATATTTTTTACTCCCTTACTGAATTATAGTTTCTATGGGTGCTTGGTACAGTCAGACACATTGTGGATTACCAGCAAATATTTTTTAAAATAACAAATGAAGTGTAACAGGAAGAAAACACACCAATTAAATTAACACTAGATGTTAATTAGGATAATGGAATTACCTAGAACATGTGTGCAATACTGAATAATTTTAGAAATAGGAAGTTATTTTACATAGTGATTCTCTATTTTAAAATAATATTTTATGTGATGCAATGCATTTCCTTAAAATATGCTAAAACCAAGGGAAAAGATGAGGGGGAGGGTAGGGGCGGGGGAGAATGGATGAAGGGGAGTAATGGGCCAGACCACACCTATGTTGCATTTTAGGAGGGTACATGTCTAATCTACTAAGTGTAGAATATTAATGTCTTAACATAGTAATTAAGAAAGTGCAGTGAAGGCTGTGTTAACAGGTTGATGTAAGTATTTTAAATTGCATATAAAACCAGCACATTGTACCCCTAAATGCATTAATGTACACAGCTATGATTTAATTTAAAAAAATAAAATTGTAAATGAAAAAAATATGCTAAAATGATCAGAATTAAATAGATTTTGCCACAGATTGTCTTGCTTGAATCACTGAAGTACAACTGCTATGATTTAACATAGCGGCTCCTGGGACTCTGGATCTGAGTATAAATTCAATATTTAATCTCTGTGTAAGTATAAGCATCTCATTAATTGATTTGTATGGGATTTACAGGAGTCACTTTGAAATTTGTCCCACATACCTAAACATTTTTGACTTTCTGTCACCATACTGGGGAAAACAGAAACTAAAACACGTAAAAGATAAGTATGTCAACCACTGTGATTCTCTTTAAAAAACTCACATTTTTTAGTTTGATAGCACAAGCACTTTCACCTAAACGTCACAATAAGAATATTACAACATAATCCAAATTACAGTGCCTGAAAATATCATTTTCATATTAGTGCAACATACTAGAAAAGTGATTTTTAAATTCCTTTCTAAAATCACCAGCTTCCCCTATAAACAAACATGGACTTGCTAAGAAGATACAATATGCTGCAAAATATAAGCTTCCTTTCCCGATACATACGATAATTTGCGCATGTCTGCAATTGAGTAGTTTATATGCTTAATGAAGCTTTAGCATTCAAAATTTTATTTTTAGAAGTTATTTTTAAAAGTTTTGATAAGAATAAAGTTGAAACTAATGCAAACATTTTGCTTAATACAAAGTAACTTTGTAAAATCTCACAAAAACAGGAACCATGATGTCTTCAGGACCCTCTCAGGCCATTTTGAGTTTTAGGCTTCTAATGGTAATTTGGAGGGGGAGGGGGATAGAAGAAGTTGGAAAGTCTTAGTGTGTTTGGTACTGACAAAAAGAGTTTCTAAATTTTGCATTTTCGACAAAGATCTCTTATACTACGGGGAGCTGGAAATGTAGAACATATTCCATGTTGTGAGAAATGGAATGTGCTTCCTGAAATAAAATTCAGTGTGTTTATGGCTCCATGGATTAGTAAATTTCACAGAAAAGATGGTAAAATTACAGGAGAAGAGCAGTAAAGCCGTCTGGCGCTGTGTTAAGGGTGCTACACGGGAGGTGAGAGGCATCCTTGTTTGGGCCAAATGGAGAGCAGAACTGACTCACACCCAACAAATGCCTTCATCACCACAAAGGGTCAGACACAATTCGGGTCTGCAGACCATGTCTGGAACTCTGCACCACCATCATCATCATTCCACCATTATTTTATGACAGATTTTCACTACATGGTATTGTAAAATGCATTATGAACCCTTAAATTGTATATTAGTATCATATGTCCTATGCCATTATGCATTTTATGTGTATATAATCCTATAACTACATATGTTACTTTGATAGTTACATGTCCTTCCAAAAATTATAGTATTACATTTGTATCCTAATCGCTCCTGAATTTTATCTCCATTCATGTAGACTTCATTGTTTTCTCTTAGCGAAAGTATAACTCAGATTAAATACCAATTTCCTTCTGTCTTATCCATGCCCAATGTAAATAAAGGTGTCTATGGGTAAACATGATGAGTAAGCCTCTTTGAAGTCACAACTAACACCATTGGTGTTTAATCTGACTTCACTACTTCATTCTCTCTGGAAGACCTGCAATGTTAATTGCACATTTTATTTTCCCCCATCTTCTATTCCAACACCTCCATCCCATCTTCAATCTTGAGGACATTGCTTCTTTTTTAACTGAGAAAATGTCAATAATAGTGTGGAGACTCCTTAAAGCACATTTATATACAAGACAAACATGTTGGTATCCACGTACCCTGTTCAAACTTTCCCTCTTACGACATGCGACTGACACGTGGCTGAACTGCAAATTCATGCTGTGATCCAAGGAGTTTTAACCTGGGATAATGATGTCTCTGTGGAGAGGAATCATGCTTTTAATAAACTTAGAAGGGAGGAAGGGAAAACCACAAACCAAATGTATATCTTTCTTTTCACTAACAACTGACAAAAATGAGCATTTCTATCTATTAAGAATGTCTGTAACAAACCATGGTTGTATTAGCAGGCACTGTGACTTCAGCATCAATATTCTCACAGCATGTTACAGACGGTGCAGCTACCTACCAATGTCTTTACTCTTTTCACTATTAAGCAAGGTTGTTAAAGCTACCCATTAGGCTAAGTAACGGGAGCCTTCATATTTATATGTATTTAAAATAATGTTAAAGAATGTTTGCGAAAGGATGTCCTTGAGTAGGCGAGAGGAAACAGAACAGACGACACAATTGGAGGGAGAAGCACCTGTCTCAAGAGTCCTACATGTGTGTATGTGTGCATGCGTGTATATGTGTGTATGTGTTCATGTGTATATGTGTATGTGTGCATGTGTGTATATGTGTGTTTATGTGTGCGTGTATGTATCTGGGTGTGTATGTGTGCATGTGTGTGTGCATGTATTTGTGTGTATGTGTGAATGTGTGCATGTGTGCATATGTATATGTGTGTGTGCATGTATATGTGTGTATGTGTGAATGTGTGCGTGTGTATGGTTGTGTGACTGTGTTTGCATGGGTGTATGTTTGTGTGACTGTGTGTGCATGTGTATGTGTGAGTGTGTGACTGCATGTGTATATGTGTGTGTGCGTATTGTATATCTATGTCTATGTGTGTGTCTCCCTCCAATTGTGTAGTCTGTTCCATTCCTTCATGCCTATTCAAGAACATCCTTTAGCACACATCCCTTCTCTCTTTTAACATTTATCATTTTACTGTTGGATCATTCTCTTCAGCTGACCATTATTTCTATCATTTTTAAAAGAAAACAGAAAAACAAACAAACAAAACCTTTGTTTCACCTCACTTCCTCACCAGCACAGTGATCAGGCTTTCCCCTCATCATTCTTCCAGACTGTACCAGCTAAAAACATCTTTTTCAGATTACAACAATCTATGTTGATCCTCTTTTTATATGATCTAGCAACAGATTTTCATGTATTTCCTTGATTTTATACTTGTTTTTCATTTCTCCTGTTTCACTGGTTGTTCCTGATCTATCTTCTTTCTTCCTAAACATTTACTGGGAAAGTGCCCCAACACCCAGTTATTGCTTATAAGCTCTTCTTTGTGTTAACTTAACTCACTTGTAAATTTTATTTGGCACGATGGCTTTGAATATTGTTTATAGTTGAGCACTCTCAATTTTATATCTTTACCTAAAACGTTTTTCTGAATTTTAGACTCGTAACCTGTTTACTTCGCATCTCCCAATGGAGTCGTGGAGCTGAAATATTTTCTACATATACAAGATAACAAAGGAGACAAAATAGAGAATTAGAAAGTATTTGACCGTACATAAATATTGCTCCTGCAGAGTATTCAGACCCTGCATTTTGTATTGCTCAGATTTTCAAAAGGAAACAATTTTACCTTCTTCAGATCCAAAAATATAAAAATCAACATCAATAAAATGCTAAGAACTACCATATTAAAATTTTAATATTAAATCAGATAATGTGTTATTTTGAAAAAATGTCATGAGGATTTGTTAGGTTCCATATGCCTAATAGTTAACACCCACTTATCAAAAATGCGTGAGCAAATGAACAAGTGACCACCATCATAATTTCCCTGCTATAGTTTCAATGCTTATCTCTTTAAATATCTTCCATTCCTTCTTTATTCACTTGACTATGTTATTAGCAGAATATCTTGTTAAAGAGGGAATAGTGTCCTTTGCTCACTATATTGCCACAGAAAATAGAAAATAAAAAATAAAATTACCCCTCTGAGACTATGTACAGATATATATGTGTGTATATTTGCACATAGTATATATTCACAATTAGCAATATGTATTTGCATATATGCATATAGGTTTATACATATGCATATATGTATATAAGTATGTATATAAACATATACACATACAAGCTTTCCTAATTACATGTATGGATGGCATCACAAAATAGGATAGACTGTGAATTTTGAATAAATACCCAAACTCCAATCTAAGTGGTTTAAGTAAAATCTGTGACATGCAGGACTGATGTGTAATCATAGTAAGATATCTGAGCCTAATCAATTATCATTGAGCTATGTGGTCCAATCACCTACAATGTGCTTTGTCCTAAGAAAAACTGCATTAGTGGGGTTAGGCTGAGCTTCTTAAGGTGTGTTCGCTTATTCATCACTTTCTACAGAAATAGTATGGAACCATTTTCCATACAGCATTCCACCATCTGGAAACGAAGCCAGCAGTTACATTGGACCACAACTCATAATCGTAATTGGGATGTAGTAAGATTTTATTGCCTTTTTTTTTTTTTTTTGCAGTTTTTGGCTGGGGCTGGGTTGGCATATGGGGCCGGCGCAATACTCCTTGAGCCACAGGTGCCACCTTTATTGCATATTTGATGCATGAATCATCCAGATGAGGTGGGGAGTGAAGATACTGTATTTTTTATACCTTTACACACATTCAATTTTTAACCCAGCATCTTATTGCTGCTTACTCTCCCGAGTTCTCTAAACTATTACATCTTCCTTGCATTGTGACTATAAATGTTATCACATAACAAGAAAGGAGTCTTTGGAAACTGTTAAATTATTTCTCTGGCTGGAGCATTAGTTTCTTGTATCTTTGATTATGACATATTGTTCACCAGATGCTACGCTTTTGAGGTTCTACAGCAAAACTGAGTTTCTGTAACAGTAAGGTACAGTGTCGTACTTTAGTCCAGAGCGATCTCAGAAACATCAAAGTGTGACATCCAGGTGGATGGCTCAGAAAAAAACAACATTTCTTTTTCAACTTGGTTGTATTTTCCTCAATTTGGCTTTAGGGTCTCGCTCAGGAGAGTAAGCTCCAGCTCTGCCCCAGGACATGTTTATAGTACATCTTCCACGGGATACGGTTTTTATCCTGGTGGATAGAAGTGCCTCAGTGTCCAACCTATCACCGGGCGTCCCTTTCAAAGGAAACGGAATTATTCTGCCTGACACCCTAGTGGATCTTGTCTCAGCCATTCCAGAGAAGAGCCTTGACAAGAAAGAGAGTTAGATTCAGGTGACACACAAAGGAGGTAACTGAATGAAATACACAAAATAACAGAAGTAGTATGTTACTTGCAGATGCCAAAGATGAGAAGGCAGCACACTTCACGTGAGCTGACCGGAAGGGGCAGTAATCAGCGATACATGCATACTCAACCAGCAGAATGGGAGCAAGAGACCTGAAGGACAAAGACGTTATTGGGGTCCAGGACATAACTCTGCCAGGTTTTCCTTGGGGAACTGGAATTGGTAGGTTTACTGCAAGCCGACACAAGCTCCACGGAGCCAGGCCATGACTGGTAGGTGATCACCTTCCCGTGTCTGTGAAGCCCATGCTAAATGTGGGGTGAGGGAAGCAGGCTGTATATAGCTGTCCCATACAGAGGTGGTGACCAGGAGGTGGCTGTGTAAGGCAGACGGATATCTGGATGGACGTCCTTGAGGAAATGAGAAAGAGGTGAGGTCTCCAAACTGTGCCAAGTCCTACTTTTTGAATGAGAAAGTCAAACTCCTATTCAAGAATCACTTTCAGTGTTTCTGTCCGCAGACATTGTTTAAATTATGACATGAAGAAGTTGAATCTAAAGAGAACAATCTCACTGGGAAGAGGAAAAAGAGATCAGAGTTCAGAACTGCTCAGGTAGATGGACTTTTAGAGAAAGAAAAAGAAAAGATAGCTGCTCATTTTGTGATGCTGAGGCAACCCAAATTATAAGAATTTGCTATAAACTATCACTAACTAAAACAAAACGTACAGGTCAAGATACATAAAGGTGATCCTATGGTAACATTCTGCTGTTGTTATTCTTATATGATATAAATACTTCCTTAGTTAATTTACTCAATGAACTTGAATTATTTTCTCTATCCAGGCTCTATATTAGGCACTGAGGTTATTAAAGAGAATGGTGCACATTCCAAAACCTGCACTTTAAAACAATTCAGAAAGAACCGACACTGTTTAATGGGTAGGAAATATGCGACAGGTCTTTATAGGGTACCACTGGCTGTATCTCGCTTGCACTGTGTGAGATTCACATTTAAACGTTTACTCCTCTGAGAACACCTCATTTTTGGTGTGGCACATCAGAATTGGCAAAAAGCATCAGTGTTCACGGGATATAGAATTAAGGTCAGAAAGGAGTGTGGCCAAAGGAAAAATTCATGGGAAGAACAGAGTCAGAAAAGGGGAAAGCTCCATTCCACATTCACATACAGGCTGTCTTGGATGCCTTTTCAACTCTGTGGCGGGCGAAGAGATTAAAAGAAGCCCAGTGGAAAGCAGCATGTGCAAGGCTGGAATATTTTAACAAATTACTAGTACTGGAGAGAAAATGTTTAAAATTTATATCATATCATTTGAGAGGAGATTTTGGTAGGAATTTACAATGGGCTCGTTTGGCAGGGTAACTACCAAGTCCAGGGCTAAAGGTTCTGCCCTAAAATTAAAGAAAAAACACAATTAAAAGGGTTCTAACAAAATCTAAAATAAACCTCCTCAGGATCAAGGGGACTGTGTCTGCCTGTTAAAAGTTAAAGTTTTTAAAAGGAACAAAAAAAATCCAGAGATTTTATAAGGTTGCATGTAACGTGGTCAGCATAAAATTAAAAAAAAAACCCACAATGCAAATAAGTAGAAAAATGTAGCCTATTGTCAAGAGAAAAAGGCAATCAGAGAGAGCAAATCTATGATCATCAGAGAAAGATGCTAAAATAATGCCAGCAAATATGTTTTTTTATTTTTTTTATAATTTTATTGAATCATAATTGTGTACATTGGTGCAATCATACGGCACAATGTGCACCAAACCTTTAAAGAGGAACTAGTACCTATATTATTCAACCTTTTCCAAAATATAGAAGAAGATGGAATACTACCCAATACAGTCTATGAAACGAATATCACCTTGATCCCTAAACCAGGAAAAGATCCAACAAGAAAAGAAAACTACAGACCAATATCACTAATGAATATTGATGCAAAAATATTCAATAAGATCCTAACAAACAGGATCCGGCAACACATCAAACAAATTATACACCA
>CAUYON010056121.1:0-10699 GCA_963573935.1 Arctocebus calabarensis
GCTTGAGCCCAGGAATTGGAGGTTGCCGTGAGCTGTGATGCCACAGCACTCTATCCACGGTGCCAGCTTGAGGCTCTGTCTCAAAAAAAAAAAAGAATAGGAGTTGTAATAATGTCAACTAATTTTTCTTTCACCTAGACATGACTAGAGTGAGTACAAATGTTACTAAGAAAAACAGAACTTGGTTTATGAAGCAAAGGTACTATTCTCTAGCACCTAATATTATAATATTTTATGAGGTTTGTTAATTAATATAAAATGAATTAATATTGAAATGATAACATTTAATAACTCTCAATGAAGGTTCCAAATATACAAAGGATTAATTTTTTTTAATAAAATAGGCAATTCTCCCTCAGAACATAGCCAAAAAGAATTTCCTAGAAAAAACTAGATCCTGACTGTGGTCTTATTAAAATCTTAGCTACTGAGAACAAATTACACAAACATGGTGGCTCAAAACATCACACATTTATTATCCCACAGTTTCTGTGGGTCAGGAATCTGAGCTTAACTGAGTTCTTTGCTTTGTGATCTCTAATGAGGCTAAGATCAAGGGGGCATCTGTGGCTGGACACTCATCTGAAAGCTCAAGTGGGGAGGACCTGCTTTCAATCTTACACAGTTGTTGGCTGAATTCAGTTCATTGTAGGCTGTTGATCTGAAGGCCTCAGTTCTTTGCTGGCTATCAACTGTTCCTTGTCATATCTTCTTTTCCACAGGATAGTGTAGAACATCTCCTAGCAAGATGGAAGTGACAGTCTTAGGTAAGGTAATCACAGAAGTGACATCTATTACTTTTGCTGTATTCTACTGGTTAGAAGCAAGTTACAGGTCCTGTTCACTCTCAATGTAAGGGGATTATGTAAGGGCGAGAATAAGAAGAAGTAGGGGATCACTAGGGTCATCTTAGAGATTATTGGAAAAGAACCAATTACCAATGAACATAATTTTATTATTGGGGGTCACCACAACATGAGGAACTGTATTAAAGGGTCATGGCATTAGGAAGATTGAGAACCACTATCTTATACTATTCTGCTCTTTCTTCAGCTCTGAAATAATAATGACTTACATCAGATCTGGAAAAGTTATAAAGAGTTGTATTTGGACTTACATCAGATTTGGAAAAGTTATAAAGAGTTGTATTTGGAAAAGCATTAGCGAGAAATACAATCTTTAAAAAAATTACTTGAATAGCGGATTTCATCAGCAAATCATGTTGATTTTGTTATAGTGGTAACTGGTTGGTATTAAAAATGGAATTCTCAACAGCACATTGCCAGTATATTACCCCATAAAAATAGCCTCGATTAAATAAAATAGCAAGTCTTGCACATGTTTAGAAGTTTGCATAAGATGTTAAATGTGTCTTTGATATAATAAAGTTTTTGACTTATTGACAAAACTTCACTAGGTATCTAAAAGAGCTGTTTATTATCCTAACTAGCTTAAAACACTAGTTATTGAAGTCCTTAGAACAATCCCCCCCCCAAATATTTTCTATGTAACAATCTTTTTTGTCTATTTTGAAGACCAACAAAGACTGGAAAAGCTCAAGATGGAAGAGATTCAAAATGGTTGGATTGTTTAGTTTTACTCAATGGATGGCCTCTAATAGGACTGACAGGAAGTTCATTAGCTTGTATCATGGATATTTAGGAAAATTCTGTTTTTCAAAACATTACACAGTTAAGCTAGAGAAGCAGCAGCTGTGAAAAATGGATCCAACTACTGCCTATAATAGTGGATGGTATGAACTGGAGGGCTACAAGCAGTGATAGAGCTGTGTGGAAGACTGAAGACAAAAATCAACCTCATACTTTTAAATTTGCTAGTCTGCCCGACACTAAATCGATGCTACAACTCTTAATGTTGGTACTTCTGTCCTATTGCTCTATATCAGAATACGGGATGTATTTCAAGAGATTACAGTGATTTGTAGAACTTCCTTGCCTATACATAGTATAAATGGATTGAATACATTTTGAGCCTGTAATATTTATCACGTATTATGTATGTTATCTTTCCTTATGTATGGTTAATAAATTCTATATAGAAAAGGTTAATAAATGAATCAATGAAATTTGGTACCAGACTACCAAGTAGACTAAGATATTATTCAAGCCACATGATTATAGAGAACACTCTCGCATTGGTACCAGCATAAAGCAGACAAAAATCTACACTATCTCCGTTTACTTGCAGAAAATAGAATTTCACATTAGCTAAAGTAGCTGTTTGGCATCTTGATGGGGCTCTGCTTTGTCATTGTCAGTGGTATGTCCTCTAAAGTACAAACAGAAAATTCCCTTCTGAATACATAAGGAAGTAAGGTTTTAGTAAAGTCTTATATAAACTTATGCCCTCTAATCTCTAGGATAGACTTGAAGGGCAGCAGGGGTTTGGCTGAAAGAATACTTGTTTGGTACTGGAGAAAATAAAATAAAAAAGCAAAAGTCTGGAAATGCCATGGTCCTGTGTGTAGCAAGTATTTGCTTTGAGTGAAAAATACTTTTCATAATTTCTGATTGTGTGGCTCCTATTTCAGGATAGAATCTTCTTTGAATATTTCAATATTAAATACAGACTATATTCAGCTGTAATGCAAGCCTGTGATCTTTATCCAAGGATTTGGTTCAGTTATAAATCAGAAATTCAAATGTCAAATTATGCATGATTTATCCAGCTTTGAATATGGGCATTTAGAAACACATCCTGTCACAGTCTAAGGGTGGATTTTTAGTTATTTGGAGGAAAATTTTTAGAAATCTATCCAGTCTATGAAAATTATGTATATATGTGTGTGTAATCTGCTTTATGTAATTTTTTTTTTTTTTTAATAAAGACAGAGTCTCACTTTATCCCCCTTGTTAGAGTGCTGTGGTGTCACAACTCACAGCAACTTCCAACTCCAAGGCTTAGGCAATTCTCTTGCCTCAGCCTCCCAAGTAGCTGGGACTATAGGCACCCACCACACCTGGCTATTTTTTTGTTGCTGTTTGGCTGGGGTCAGGTTTGAACCCGCCACCCTTGGTATATGGGGCCAGTACGCTACCCACTGAACCACAGATGCCACCCTGCTTTATGTAATTTTTAATTATAAGAATGGGGAGCTTCTTTGCCAAAACTGGTTTATGTGTGCTAAAGATATTGAAAGGCCAACAAAGTTCCAAATTTCTGGACCAGATTTCACATGAAGAAACTGGCTCATTGGGAAGCTATTCACTTAAACATAATTATTCTATATTTTAATGTACAAATTAGTATCAGATGTAGGTTAGAGACAATTTCATGTTTAGAGTCATGAAATTGTTTGGAAACAAATTACACTGTGAGGCAAAGTGAAGTCAACTAATTAAGTAAAATCAATTAATGGGTTTACCATCAAGTCCCATAGATGGGCTGAGGTTTTCTTTTTGGTAAACTTTTGGACAGGATGAAAGGGTCAGTTGTGGATAGTAACCTGAAATTGAAACAACTGGTACTAGTTTGTAAGTTTCTAAGCTTTCCTAAAATGTCTGAGATATCTTTTCTAAGCTTTCCTAAAATGTTTGCGATACCTTTTCTTCCTCTGTGAATTAAGCAACGGAGTAAAGAACATGTTCTCAGCAGACAATGAGGCAGCTTGAAGCTTAAGAACAGGGGGAGGATGGGGGCACTTTCCCCATCTGTGTGGGAATGTGAACTTTGAGTGAGTCCTTGGTCAGCTAAGAATAACTTTTTTTGAGGGGCATTAAGTGGGGGTAACCTAGAAAGTATATAAATACCTCCTTTCTAAAAATGAATACAAGATATTACTATACATATAGTTAGGAAACATTTAAAAGAATTTTGTTTGTTTTTTATCACTATTTATTTACTTATAAATTTCAGTAGGGTAGGAGAAATTTACTCTTGTTCAATAAAGATTCCACCAGTGTTGTAGTTAAATTAATGGGAGCCTATGTAGTATCCAGATATCCACATGGTATAATTTAATCCTTGACGTCTTTATTTATTCATACCAGCATCCAAAGACATACTATGTAACTAGCAATGTAGTTCGTTGCCAATATTCCCTCATTCTTGACCTGAAGACCTCTTCAGGATCAGAATTCTCTTCAGCACTCTGTGACTCACTTAGACCTATCTGCCTAAACATAACACTCAACCATTTTTATTCTGTGGTTCTGCCATTGCACTGAGCTCTACCTGGGAATAGAGGCATTGATTCTGTATTTCTCACATCCTCCAAACTGACTTAGGTTTTACTGCCTCCCTTCCCACTGGGGATTAATTTTGGGAGAATAAGGAAGAGAAAGTAACAGTGCTTGGTGTTCCTGCTTAGGAGGTATAATGGGCACAGATTATTTTAGCTTAAGTAACAGATTATAACCAACAATGGCTTAAACAATTATTGCACACAACAAGAAATCTACAGATAAGAGATCAGGACTGGTATTACTAAGAATTCACCTTCCCTGGCTGACTGGTAGCAAATCTCTGCAGAGGCTCCTGAACAGAGGAAGAATAACTGGATGGAATCAGGCTCTATGAATCCAAAGTGGGAGCTGAGCCAAGAAAGAGTTGGGTAAACTAACTCCAAGGAAGAGCATTAAAGAAAACAAATTTCAGGTACAAAGCCTATGGACTAGAGGATGGGAAACCTCCTCCCCTAAGCAGGAGGCCTGCCCCAGGCTATCTAGAAAGGAGCAGGGTAAAAATACCTTTCATTTTACCTCGCTGGAGAGAGCTGCTAAACTCCAGGCCTTTCTCCAGGGAGGTCCCACTTATGAACCTAGACACCACCCCGCTGGGTATAAAATTGAAGAGATATTTTCCCCCACATGTCCAAACTCCTAGTCTACCATTTCTCTTTGCATGGCAGTCTGAATTTCTGGGCCCTTCAGAGCACAGTGTTTGGTCTTGTCCTGAGAGATCTGGGCATAGTGTGGACTGCCAACCATCAGGAGAGAATTGGTGACTAATGGGGAAGAAAGAGGGTGTGGGAAGACAGGTACACTTAGTGGGAGGAGGAGCAGTCCCTGGTTATGAGTATGCCCAGCCAGTGGTCGTGTTGACCCTCAGTTTGGACTGTGTCTGGCAGGATGGGGTGCAGGACCCCCGGCTCTCTCACCACCCACAGCAGGACAGTAGTTGCCCCATGTGGACTGAGTTTGGCAGGCAGGGGTGAGCAGAGGCTTGCTAGTTGTGGATTGAGACCTGAGAGCAATGGCATGGTTCTCTGATTCCACAGATCCCTTGAGCAGTGGCTTGCTGGGTGTGAACCAAGACCTGAGGGCTAGGGCGTGGTCCCCTAGCTCCTGCAGGGTGGACTGAGTCTGGTGGGTGGGAGTGTGGATCCCTGGCTCCAATTGTGCTGTTGGAGACCCTTGAACCCCTCTCTGTTGAGCAGGGTTTGCGTTGTCTGAGACAATTTAATTGGAATCCGTGTCTGGGGCTGTCTACTTGGGGACATTCTCACATTGATCTTCAAACTTCTGTAGTGGAAAAGAACTGAAGGGTTGGGGCTGGGTGCCCACAGCTGTTTGTATCTCTTCAGAGTCAAGATTTAAACCTATTGTGCCTTCTTAGGATAGGGTAGAAGTTGGCTGATATCAAAACGGAGCTAGCTTGTGCTATCCCACCACGTAGGTCCTCAGAGACTCTGGCTAAAACTCTGAAAGGGGCCTTTGTAAGGTTGTAGGAGATAAGCCACAATTACAAAGCCTAGCACTTTGGTAAGGGGCTATCTATCTCTACTACCTGGGAACCTCAATTCAATCTCACCTTTCCATTATAATAACAAAGTGGAAAATAAACGTGATGTGGACCCCTCCCCCCCCAAAAGAATTCATCTTCCTGCTGTGCTTCCACTTTGTTATCTTTGGTGTTTGTTACTGTGCTTTTTATATTCACAAGGTGACTGCCACATCCCCAGATGTCTCACTTATGGTCAAGGTGGGGAAAAAGCACCATTAGCACCAATTATGTTCTACTTTATGAGAAAAGCAAAAGCTTTCACAAAAGCTACCCAAAATTTTTCCTTTCACTAAACTGAGTTATCCAGCTATCAATGACTGGCATAAGAACCAACAGATACTTAAATTCTCACTTTTCTTCTCTTCAAACCTCATGATTCCAGGAAACTTTTTATAGTCTCTCTAGGACAGAAACTGAGTTGGCTCATTCAATACTCATTTCCAGTCATCTTCTCCACTGTTTTACCATATAGGTTAAAAACATCTAAGTGCTTCATTGCTCAGCTTCTCTTCCTTCTAAGGTTCTCTCCCTGTGACCTGGTTTTAGCCAATCTAAGTTTTTTTTTTTTGTGTGTGTGTGTGTATGTTCTCTTTCTAAATAAAAAATGCAAGGGCTTTCTAGGGAAAGCTATTTATCTCTGTCATTCCCTTCTCTTCCTATGAGGCAGCCTTGATGCCTGAAAGTGCAGCAGCCATTGCATGACTGTGAGGGCTCAAAAATGAGGGTATCAATATGATGGAACAAAAAGAATTAATTTGGAACATGGTGGCATTATGGATTCATTTCATCAGAGCTATGGGCTGTACCTCTGAACTTTTCAAATGAGATTAATACACTTCTACTTGTTTAAGGCAATTGTATGACTTTCTGCTACTTATAGCCCAATGTAATCCTAACTAATATAGGTGAAAAAACATGTTTTTATATGTAGTATTATCATTTGTAAGTCTTCCAATCTAGCGTCTTTTCCAAGGTTGTCCCCATTTTCCTAAAAGGTCCCAACTTTCAAAATTCAAAACCAAGGAATCAATTTGTTTTCTCTAACATTTTGCAGGGTCAGATAATTTGCTGTGTCAAAACAGGCTAAGATAGAAAGATAATTTATTGGATGAATATTAGCACAGTAGACTCTTTAAGTTGATAACCCAAGGGACTGTAACAAACTGGTCGATATATGGAGGTAGTCAAGATAAGGAACTAGGCCTACTGTACTGATATGTACATGTGGTACATGCCTGATCTATGAAAATTAGATCAACATAAGGGGGTGGGCAATGTATGGAGGTGGTCAACAATGGAGGTTAGGAAATGTAGCTGTACCTTCCTATAGAACTGGAAAGCTGGAACTCACATGAATGGAGGCTATTCCAGGTTATAGGTAACTGTACCTGTTTCAACCTACATACAAATTCAACTTAAGAACAAACCTACAGAAATGATTTCATTCATAACCTAGGGAGTGCCTGTATTCTTCTGAGAAGAGCAATGGATATGTTTGTGTAAACGGTTGTTGAAGAAGCAACAATGGGCATCTCTAATACTCTCCTGAAAGTTGAATGTGCTGAAAGATGAACCAAATTAATGATTAAACCACTTATTCTACAAGCTTTAGTCTCACTTGTTTCTCTCTTTATATTTTAGGGAATGTCGGTCTATTCATCTAGTTGTCTACATGATAAACCTCTCCATGACAAATAATTGTCATAATAGCTAAAGTTATTGACTATGTGCATTAGGAAATAAGCCTTCTATATGCATTATCTCATACTCAACCTTATAACAACCCTGTAAGTTGTTATGAAGTGAGTTGTGAAGTGAATTCAATATCTCTTTAATTACTGAAATAATCTCAAGTCTCCTTGCCTCTGATCTTTCCCCTCCAAACCATTTTTCTTTTTTTAACCTGGTAATGATAGCATTTCTAAAATACAAATGTGATCATCATAGTACTTTTATGCTTAAAACTCTTTATGGTTCTCTCAGGTCAAAGTCCAAATTCCTTTATATGCTGTATAAATGCTTATATGATCTAGGCAACATCCATCTTAACCTCCATTCACATTTCTTTTAGTCACTGTCTTAAACTCCACATCTTCTTTGCAGTTCTTAATAGTCCATTTCTTACTTTTGTTCATTCTCCCAGCTAACTCTTGCACATTATCCACACTAAGGATTTAGCTTAGATGTTATTCTATTCAGAAGCCTCCTGATTAAACTGAGTGTTCCTTCTTTGTAATCCTGTCTCATTCAGTGCTTTTCTCCTGTATTTATCACACCATATTGTAATCTTTTGTTAATTTATTCTGTCTTCAGCACTGGATTGTAAAGTCCTTAAGTGGAGGAATTATGGCTGGTTCAATGTCAAATACCCTAAGACTAGTGTAGTATTTGGTGCATGGTAGTTGCTCAATATATATTTGTTAAATGAACAAATTTTAAGTAGAAGTCTGGAAAACTTGCAAAGCTATTTGCAGAGAAATAGATATTCAGCATTTCTCGTTTAGTGAATGACTATTCTTGACAGCTGTTCTTATCTCTATGCTTTTGGATTGCAATTTATGAAAAATGAGCAGAAAAAAATGTAAAGATTCATAAAATTAGTTGAGAAAACATGTCATGAAACAGTGAGAAAATGATACAATAAGCTAAAAATGTCAAACAGGGTATGATAAAGAAAACTGAATGAAATAAGGTTGGCTTGGCGCCTGTGGCTCAATGGGCTAAGGCACCAGCCACGTACACCTGAGCTGGCAGTTTCGAATCCAGCCCGGGCCCGCCAAACAACAATGGTGGCTGCAACCTAAAAATGGCCGGGAGTTGTGGTGGGCGCCTGTAGTCCCAGCTACTTGGGAGGCAGAGGCAGGAGACTCGCTTGAGCCCAGGAATTGGAGGTTGCTGTGAGCTGTGATGCCACAGCACTCTCTCCAGGGTGACGTTTGAGGCTCTGTCTCAAAAAAAAAAAAAAAAGAAACAAGGTTGCACACAGGAGGTAATTTTTTTCAGGGTTTACTAAATTGACTGTACTTTGATGGTAAATCTCATTTAACCCTTACAGTAATATGTTATGCCTGAATTAAGTATACAAAACTTGAAGATCAGACTAAAGCAAAATAAACCGAATAATTTTGTGTTTGATACAACAAATAACCTACAAAATAAGAAGCAGATGAAAAGAAATTACAATCAACTCTACAAAGTATTATGAAGAATATGCCAGGGTAAACTATCCCATACTCCAAAGGACCCTTCTGCTGGGAATGTAGGGATACTTCCTTTCTTCCACCTCCTTCCTCAAGCTTGGTCTAACTCAGATTCCTTTTTTTTTTTTTTTTTTGGAGAAAGAGTCTCTTTCTCATCCCAGGCTGAGTGCAGTGGCGTCAGCCTAGCTCACAGCAACCTTAAACTCCTGGGTCCAAAGACTCTTTCTGCTCCAGAGCAGCTGGGACTACAGGCGCCTGCCTCAATGCCTAACTTTCCAATTTTTAGTAAAGACTGGGTCTTGCTCTTGCTCAGGTTGGGGTCTCCAACTTCTGAGCATATGGGATCCTCCCGTCTCAGGCTCCCAGAATGCCAGGATTACAGGCGTGAGCCACCGTGACCAGCTCAGCTTCTTTCTTGAGCACAACTTTCATTAGACCTGCTCTCTGATTTAACTAAATTTTCCCAGTCTACTAAAGCACCTAGACCTCTCTTTCAGGGAAACGCCAGCAACGTAAGTAGTGAATACCAACACAAAGCAGACTATTATTACAGATCACAGCAAGAAAAAATAAAAAGGCAAAATCCTTAACATTGACAGCGTTTAAGTGACATATATGTGGCACAGTAAGAAATCCCGGAGTCATTTTTGGGATTCTCCACTTCCTACCTCTGGTAAGTTGGGTCAAGTCTCTTTAAACTTTTCAAGTCTCAATTTTCAAACTAATAAAAACAGGATACTTGTCTTCTGCTTACTCCGTGACTTCTACAGCGGTCAAATGAGTACGTAAAAACGCTTCACAAACATTAACCGAAACGCTGCAAAACGTCAGCAGCCGTCCACAAACAGTACCCGAAACAAACGGAAAACCGTTTGCGAAGAGGAAGCATAGCGCCGTTGCGTGACGTCATCATCCTGCGCCCACCGCGACAATTTCCCAGCAGGCCTCAGGGCAGCATTCCGCGCCATGGGATCTTGGCATCGTCTGTTGAGTTTTGGTGGTGTGGTACTGCGGGGTAGTGGCGGGGCCGCTACCCGGCTCGGGAGAAGCCGAGCGTTGGTTTGTCGGCGCCAGGTCCGTGGTGCTGCAGGGCCGGGGGAGGCGGGGGACAGAGATGCTAGGCTGCAGGGCTGCAGGTGCTCTGGCATTGCC
Organism: Arctocebus calabarensis; assembly: GCA_963573935.1. NCBI lineage: Eukaryota > Metazoa > Chordata > Mammalia > Primates > Lorisidae > Arctocebus > Arctocebus calabarensis. The sequence goes on from CAUYON010056121.1 coordinate 10,098, forward strand.
TGAGGACTCAGGGCCCACGCCCACTTGGCGGCTCACTGAAACCCCTTCAGTCGGCTTTTCAGGCGGGCGCTCAGTTGGACCAGGCTGAGGTTTGCCGGCGCTTGAGGCGTGGTTCCAACATAGATGTAGTATTCCACGTTGCATTATTGGTGTTGGATTATTTAACAAATAGGTTAAAGAGAAAACACGTGGAACACTTAACTCCGCAAAGTGGCAGCTTATTTAGTTTTTTCTTTCCTCTTTTTAAAAAAATAATCATATTATCTTGGCAGATAAACTAGTTTAAACAATATTTTTTTACAGTTGATTTCAGTAGCAGTAGATAAATATCACTAAAGTGAAGGTGAACAGAATTAGAAAAGAAAGCCCTCGTAATCACAAGCCCTGAATTGTTTTTACTTCAAAGTATGGTAATGGAGATGGCTTACTTAAGACGCTTTATTTTTTATTTTTTTTTTAAAAGTTATCTGATGCTGACAGTGGAACCTTAAAACGAAGAACACAAATTATGTCCCGAGGTCTTCCAAAGCAGAAACCGATTGAAGGTGTTAAGCAAGTTATAGTTGTGGCTTCTGGAAAGGGTGGAGTTGGAAAGTCTACCA